>CM040119.1:110744339-110931707 GCA_022559845.1 Amorphophallus konjac | reverse complement strand
ACCTTGTGTTGAGCGGGGAGATTATGAACCCTTTCTTTCTCCTTCTACCGGTCTGCCTATGAATGGGGTTCTTAGTCTTGATTACCTTGCAAGAACATACAAATCAAATAAAAGAGTGGGTTAGCCAAAGGGTGTAGTATCAAAGTTCTAAGATTATGAAATTAATCAAATTGAACATGAACATGAACACACCTTGTGTGTTTTCATTTTAAACCCCTAAGAGGAGTAACAAGGTTTGAAAAGTATGGATGCAATATGCTAAGTAACAATATGATATGAGGTCTAGGAAGAGCTAGAGAAAAAGATGTAAGATGATGATATGCTAATGAAACAACTAAATAACTAAAAAGGGAGAAAGAGAGATTCTCTCTGCTGTGTGTGTAGCAGTAGAGGGGAAAGAGCTTCAATATGCATGATGGAACAGCAGCAAAGGATGAAGCCTGGAGAGGATGAAGAACCGCCGAGAAGAAGCTTTGGAAGAATAACCTGCAATCAAGAAAACACTCTTCTCTCCCTTAGCTTTCTTCTGTTCTCTTCTCACTCTCCTCTCTGCAGCTCTGTTCTCTTGTGTTCTCTCATGCCTCGCGCGAAGAGACCCAGGAGGGGTATTTATAGGGCCAAAAATCCATGCCAAGCAAGGATTAAAATAAGGTAAAGATCCTCCATCAAGAAACACCCTTCCCAGTCGAACACAAGGCTCAAAATGAGGAAGGAACCATTACTGGAAAGAAGGAGGCGGAAGGGAGACGGAAGTGAAAATGACGACCCCCTGAAGGGCGTCAATTTAAAAATGACGACACGACAAAATGCGTTAATTCGAATAACGACGCCCATAAAGGCGTCAATTCCTGGACTTAATTATAGAAACAAATACCTTTCCTTATTTAAAATTATCAACTGACGCCTGCCAGACAGACGTCAAATAATAAACGCCTTTATGAAAGACGTTAATTCTTCAATTTTCATTTTATTTGAAATTTAGAATTTCCAGTAAATCCAGGAAATGACGCCCGTATTGGTAGTCGTCCATGGTTAAAAGCGGCGTCCCTGTCCATGTCGTCAATTTAAATAGCGCCCCTGATCAGGGCGTTAATTCCAATTTCCCAAGAAAAAAACAAGAAATCACAATTAATTTATACGAAATAGAAAAACTTCATATTAAATCAATATTGAAGTCCACTTTGGGGCGTCACATGGTAACATGAGATTTACTCAACATAGCATCAATTTTGGCGTGTCTACAGTTGCCCCGCCTTGGCGTCTGCTTTGCAAGGGAGTGAGACGGAATGGAGTGGAAGTGAAACAAGCGGAATGAAATTGAACGAACTGATAAGTAGATGACAAGGTGTGATGTGACACGCCTCTGACACTAAGCGTTGAAAATCTTTCCAAGATTCCGAATAAAATAACTCCGGATGATTCCAAGAAGCATCGATCGGCTGGATAAAGGAGAGTAAACTAAATAAATAAAATGTGCGCGAGGGCACGACAGGGAGGCAGCATTGGAGAGCGGTTACCAGCCAATGTGGACGTGCTACAACCAAGGTGGATTTGCAGAAAAGTAAAGTGAATTGAGATAAGGATCCAGCAAAGGGATGGTTTTCAAGGGACCAGCCTGAGCAGCTTCAAGGAGAATAAAGTACTTGATTTGGAATGGAATATCTCATGTCAACTCAATTAAGAACGAGCGACCTTCATTATTGGCGTAATATGAAGATTTTCATCATTAAGCTCAAAGTCCTACATGATGCATGCTGGGCTAAAGGAAAAATCAAAACAAACTAAAATAAAAGATAATCAAGGATAATACTGTTAAGCCATCCAGATTTGGTCAAGAATCCAAATCTCTAACCTGACACTAAGCCGAAGCCCGTTTGTCCACGCATCAACTCAGAAAGTGGAACCATCGTCCCGAACCTTGAATGACTCAACGGCCTATGCGTGTGATCAAGATTCCCCTGGAATTATCACTGTTTTTGATGAAGGAGAACTCAAATTCCAGGTTCATCAGAACCACAAGGTCCTTGATATGTTATAATAGCGTAGATACCAGATAGTAACAATGCATACATGAGAAATACAAAAGTGAAGTGATGTTACCAATAGAACAATCCAAGCATTTCCAGACTTGCACAACCTGCACTCAAAGCTCATTACCTCAAAAGATCATTAGCTCAAAACAACTCAAAATATGATCATAAGTGCTTGATAGAAATAATGTAATCAAGATATAACAGCACTTAAGTTCATGAGAAATCCAACAATTCAAAAGCACAAGTTTGAAAATGACGACCCTTCTGATAGGCGTCAAATTAAGAAATGACGACGTGCTCGGAGGCGTTAATTGCAATTGAGGTTTAATTTGGAATTGGAATGCAAATGACGCCCTCCATGGAGGCGCTGGATAAATGACGACCCTGAGGATGTCGTCAATTTAACAAATGACGCCAAATAGCGCGTCGTCAATTACCTATTTTCGTTTCCATCTCGGAACTAAACTTCCACCAAATTGTTTGATTCAAACTCAAACCATGATACTCATTAACGTTCAGAACACTATAAAAGGTAACTACTGGTGTTTCCAAGTATGAAAACCATCGAAGCATAGAGACGAAGCTATCTTCTGTAATAGACAGAAAGAACCAAGCAGAAGCAGAACAGAGCATTGAAGCTATTTTCTGTCAAGTAGACAGAAGAACAGAAGCAGAAGAACCAGCAATACTATCAAAATGATGAATCAACTGAAGCAGCAAAGGCTTTTCAAAACGCCAAGGATGAATTTCCCAAGAATTTTTGAATTGCCAGGCCATATAAGTGAGAAAATCACCAAGGGCCAAGTAAGTGTTCTCGATGTTGAAGCTTTTATTTTGTACTGTCTTTCTTCCTGTTCAAGAATTCTGATTATTATTCTCTTCCTCTTCTTTTTTCTTTTATGTTTTATGTTTTCAGGATTACTCTATTATTCCTGGTCCAAGAAGGTTTCTAAAGATCAAGTGGCTTCCTTTGCTACTCTCCAAGCTCTCTCTAGATATGAGATCCTTCCTTGCTAAGTGGAACCTCCTAGGCCTCATCACTCATGCTACCCATTATAATGATATCCATCTTGATTGGGCTTCCATTGGAGCTCTTATAGAATTATGGCACCCTCACACCCGTACTTTTCTATTCCCAACCTTTGAAGCAACCATCCTCCTAGAAGAAGTGGAGATGCTCTTGGGTTTGAAGAAGATGAAGCGAGGAGAGGAAACAAAGATGGCCCATATGACCAAGCCCATACAAGCTCATGACCAACTTATGAGCCTTGTCCAAAGCTCAAATTTGGTGAATCAAATGAAGGCCAACAAGGGAATCAATCTTTTGAAGTTGCCTTCTTGGGTATATAAAAACATGGATAAGGCTCAAGGAGATGAAGCCCTTTTGGAGAGAGTGATGAAGGGGTTTGTCATATGTGTAGGTGGAGCTTTATTCTTCCCTTCATTGGAGGTTCATTTAGAAGAGCAACACTTGAGTGTAATAGCAAGCATGTGGGAGGGAAAGAGAGTAGGTGGGGCAATACTAGCCAACCTATACAATGGGCTCACCTCGGCTTCACTAGGACGGCCCTTATTCGGATCAATGCTTCTTCTAGCATGTTGGATAGATTTACACTTTAAGTTTGATCCATGTTAAGCAAACCAAGCGGCCTCCAAAATCTTCTCCAAGAGTCCACTTCGGTATATGACAAGCTCATTGGGCTTATGTGAAAGAGTTACTAATAGAGTTCCCAAGCTCAAGAAGAGGAATGAATGGAGAGATTACTTCAAAACAATGCCAAAGAGCAATTTCACATGTACACCAGGCTTTCTCAAAACCCAAGAACTTCGCTCAAGGTTATCATCCGGCATCGAGCTCCGTTTGGTTGGCGGGACCGACTTCATCCTTTACAACGCACACCGATGTCTCCCACAACTCGGGCTTCCTCGGCATCTCTTCGAAGGACCTTCTCAGCTTCCTCCAATCAAAAAAAGGGAGCTATGCTCAAGTGGCGACCATGAAGAAATCAGGACCATAATGGCTCAATGGAAAGTGGCACTTCTCCACAAATCCAAGGCTCATGTTGAAGAAGAAGAGAACAAATGTAAAGCTTATGTACTGGCTCTCAAGAAGATAAGGCCCACAGTGGCTTAGAATGTAATCAAAGATTTTCATGAATGCAATAAGAATTCCTCTTTTATCTGAGCCAAAGCAATGTATGAAAGTGATCAGTTCTGATATTTCAAGCAATTCTGTCTGATAACAAGGAGTTCTGGTCCTTCTGTTCTGAACAGCGCCCCTATCAATGGCGTTAATTACTTAAGACACTCCTCAGTTGAAGCCGTCCATTATATTTCAAACTCATAATTGACGCCCAAGGCACTAGCGTTTCTTAACTCACGTCTTTAAACAAGGCGTTAATTAATTCAAATTTTCAAATAATTTTTGAAATAATTCCTTAATTTCATAGAAAACACGCCTTTACTCACGTCTCGTATTAAAGAATGGACGCCCGCTCTGTTCGTCGTCAAATTCAAAGGGTAATAATGACGCCCACTCACATCAATCAGTTCCCATTAATGCGTCTGACGACGATTGAAAATCCCCATGCAAATAATAATTGACGTCCAGCCTCAGGGCGTCAAATCTACAAACCACGCCTTTCTTCAAACCGTCAATTTAAAAAGAAACATCCTCCGATCAGCTGTCAATTATTCTCGACCGTTAAACCCCACTTTCCCCCTTTCTCCTTTCTTCGTTCATCTCCTTATCTCTTTCCCTCCCTCCTACAAACCCTAACGGAGCCCCCATTTCCCTCTCTCTCATTCTCACTCTCTCTACTCTCTCACTCTTACAACCCAATGGCGGGCGGAGGACAGAAACGGCAAAGGGGCCCCCGACGTGGTAGACTTGGACGGGGAGCCGGCCGTGGAGGAGCTCCCTCCCGCGGTGGTCGAAGAAGCACCGGCGGCGGCGGCCGGCGATGAAGGCGAACAGGAAAATGACGGTGCTGAAGATGACGAAGAAGACGAAGAAGGGGATGAAGAAGAAGGAGAAGAAGGTGAAGAAGGGGATGGAGAGGGTGAAGAAGAAGGAGAAGGAGAGGGTGAAGAAGAAGGAGAAGAAGGTGAAGAACAACCAGAGACGATGGCGGTGGCAGCGGTGGCCCGTCAGTCCGGCCAACTCCGGTGACCACGGCAGCCACGGCAACCCCTTCGTGGGGGGTTGATTGGCCCTAAACGACAAAAGGTAGGACCTCCCCCTCCCCTACTTTTCTTATATTTTAATTCCATTATTTCCCATTTCCACGGCCCTCGGGCATGACAAAACCAGAGACACAGTGAAATGATGCCCCCAGGGGTGTCGTGAATTTAAATAACGTCCCACAATGGGTCGTTAATTACATCTTTTCATATAATTAATCGCATGAAAGAAACGCCCTGCAGCATGTCATTTTTTTTAATTTTATCATGTTTCGCCAGCATGCTGTTATTTCCCTGTGATTTCATTTAAATTTAAAAATGCATGTGTTTCTGTTATTTCAATTTTGCACATTAAAACATTGAAACCCCATGAAAACCACGCCCCTTATCGGGACGTTAATTAGATAAGTAACGACCACAGGGTGGCCGTCAATTCAACATTTTCCAGAAATGTAATTTAGGATAGAAAATTACTTTGTGAACCGCGCCCCCCTACAGGGCGTTACTTAGGCAACTGACGACCTAGGGTTAGGCGTCAATTCCGAATTTTTTGAATTTTTAGAATATTACTTTCAAAACAACGTCGCCCACAGGGGCGTCACTTAGATAAACAACGACCATGGGTAGGTCGTCAATTAAATGAACGTACAGTATCACCTAAAACCTATTTGGAAATAACGTCGCCCTCAAGGGCGTCAATCATGAAAACCACCACCCACGGTAGGTCGTTAATTATCCAAACAGCAAATATCACAGTTAATGAGCTTAAATGAATTTCCACATGAAAACTTAAGCAAAAAGTTCTTTTATATGCATGCAGGGGCTGATGAGGACACGGATTTCTTGGGTCCAGGTTCGGTCAGCGTACTACGGACTCCCCGAGTTTCAGAGAGCTAGGATAGATGCTATGGGGTTTGGGGCCTTCCTTAGCATTGAGCCAGTCAGACCAGACCTGCCTTTGAATCAGGTGCTTAGGGAGAGGTGGGATAGGTCTAGCCGGGCGTTTCTGATGCCATGGGTGTGGATGTGCATAAATCCCCACACAAAAGAAGTAATATATATATGTGTGTGAAAGTGTATTATCACTCACGTGGAGCAAGAATCATGATGAAAAATAAAGATTAAATGAGGGGGGAAGACTTGCACGCGGTGCAAAATGGAGGTGTGATCGCCAGAGGGGTTACCTCAATAACAATAAAAAGGGATCGCAAATACCTCGTGAAGATGAGAACGCGGGATGATGTGAAGTTCCTTCCTCCTTCTTCAATCGGCCGGTCGATGAGAAGGGTTTTCTTTTTTGATTACCTTGCAAGAAAGACAACAAAAAAAAAATAAAGCAAAGAAGGATCAGCCAAAGTGCAGTAGTATCAGCCCAAATAAAATGTATAATGATGAAAAGAGCAACACATGCGCACCTTCTTTTTTTTTTAAACCCCTAGAGAGAACTAAGGGAAGGGAGATATATGAGAAGTGTGCAAGTGCAGACAAAATCGATGTCAACGATATGATGATGATGATGAACAGAATAGAGATGTGATAAAACAATGCTCACAAAACAAAAAAAAAAACGAATCAACCCCAAAGAGCACCCTGATGTCCCTTGATGACAGTAGAGGGGCAACCAAGAGAACAACGGCTGTTGACAGGAGGAAGACGAGGAAGCAGAAAGCAATTGGAAGAAGAACTCTGCAAACTCGTAAGACTAAGCTCCGTAATCTGGGTGTAGGCAGGTAGGTAGGTAGGTAGGTCAGTAACCTCTCAAAGGATTGACCAAGAGTCCCTTAAATAAGCTTAGATAGGATGATAAACATGGGCAGGAGATAACCATGGCAATGGTTATCAGGAGCAAGAGCCCAATCGAGTAATAACACCAAACGAGGCAGGACTCTACGAAGGAAAGACAGAACAAGGCAAGGCTCTGAAGGTGAAACACGCCCTTCAACAGGGCGTCAATTATAGATTTGACGACCTACCCTACGGCGTTTCATAAAACATGACCCAAGCCAGGGCATTTATTCCTGGATTTAATTTTGTTGCTTTATGAAAATTATGAGAACATGCCCAAGATAGAGGCGTTAAATTAAAACACGCCCTAAGGAAGGACGTTAACCAATATTTAAATTGATTTTGTATTTACTTAAAAACCGGATAATACCAGGAATTGACGCCCTGAAATTTGGTCGTCCTTTCTTGAGAAAACGCCCTGGATAAGGTCGCTATTTAAATAACGCCCCTCTTCAGGTCGCGAATCACAAAAAGCAATAAATCAAAACCACACACAAGAAAATAGAAAAACTTCATATTATGAATATATTGAAGTTCACTTGGGGCGTCATCATAGTGACATGAGATTTGATCAACATAACGTCATTTTTGGCGTGTCTACAGCTGTCCCGCCTTGGCATCTGCTTTGGAAGGGAGTGAAACGAAAATGGAGTGAAAGTGTAACAAAATGGAATGAAGTGGAGCGAACTGATAAGTAGATGCCAAGGTGTGATGTGACACGCCTCAGACACTAAGCAATGGAAATCTTTCCAAGATTCTGAATGAAACAACTCCGAATGATTCCAAGGAAGCATCAATTTGCTGGATAAAGGAGATTTAAACTAAAAAATGTAAGGCAAAAGGTGTGCGCGCCGGCACGATAGGGAAAGACCATTGGAGAGCGGTTACCAGCCAACGTGGACGTGCTACAACCAAGGTAGATTTTGCAGAAAAATAAAGAGAATTGATATGGAGATCCAACAAAGGACATTTTCAAGGAATCAACTTGAGCGGCTTCAGATAGAATAAAGTACTTGATTTGGAATGGAATATCTCATGTCAACTCAATCAAGAGCGAGTGACCTTCATTATTACCATAATATGAAAATTTTTAGCATGAAACTCAAAGTCCTACATGATGCATGCTGGGCTAAAAGAAAAGATAAAACAAACTAAAAAAATAAAAAATAATCAAGGATAATATTGCTAAATCAAACAGATTTGGTCAAGAATCCAAATTTCTGAGCCAACACTAAGCCGAAGCTCGTTTGTCCGCGCATCAACTAAGAAAGTGGAACCATCGTCTCAAACCTTGAACGACTCAACGGCCTATCCGTGTGATCAAGACTCTCCTGGAATTATCACTGTTTTTGATGAAGGGGAACTCAAATTCCAGGTTCATCAGAACCACAAGGTCCTTGATATGCTATAATAATGTAGATATCATATAGTAACAATGCTTACAAGATACAGAATGACAAGTGTGATGTTGTTTCCATGAGCAACCCAGGCGCCTTGGATCCTGCAAACTTCTGCACTTTAAAAATTTATCAGTTTTCAAAATTCAAGTTAATCAAACATAATTCTCCATATAAATCATGATATGATCATAAGTGCTCAATAAAACAATCTAACAAAATAATAGCACTTAAGTTCATTAACACACATGATATCCCGATTTACGTGCTCATAAAAACACGCCTTCTTCGGACGGCGTCAAATCATGAAAACGCGCCTTACTGTGTGGTCGTCAAAACAGAAAACACGCCTCTCACTAAGGCGTGAAATCCATCAAGAGGCCAGAGAGTACACGACCTTCAAAAGGGCGTTACACAAAAAATGACCCCTGAAAGGTCGTCAATTTAAAAATTGACGCCCTAACAAAAGGCGTTAATAAATCCCACGCTTCCGTTTCCGGCTCGAAACCAAAACACAATCCTAATGCTAATCAATCTCTGCAACTCCGAACAAGAAAAAGGCTCAAGCTTCTATAAAAGGCAGGCTTTCCTCAGGAAATCAATCAACCCTAAGCCCCTCGGAACTCTTCTGTTCTTCTACTTCTGCTTGTAGGTTCTGCAACTGCTGCTCAAGCTCTTCCTGCAGCGGCGATGGACAGAGCTATCAAGAGGTCGAAGGTTTCCACTCCCAAATTGATTGAGATCAACGGGCACATCTGCAGCCGAATAGCACTAAACCAGGCAAGCTAACTGCTGCTTTCATCCCTTAAGCAATCCTCAGCATATCCATCCTTCTCACTATATATATTCCTCTGTTGTTCTTTCGGTTGTTCTGTTCTCAGGAATACCCAAATGTTCCTGGAGCCCGAAGATTCACCAAAGTAAAATGGTTGCCACTGATTCTTTTCAAATTCTCTTCGGATATGAGGGTGCATGTAGCCAAATGGCATCTTATAGGATTAATAACCCATGCCAAGCATTACGATCAAATCCACTTAGATTGGGCTGCCATAGGAGCATTGATTGAGATATGGCACCCTTCCACTCATACCTTTCTCTTTTCCACTTTTGAAGCCACCATCCTATTGGAAGAATTAGAGTTGATCTTAGGCTTAAAAAGGATGAAACAAGGAGAAGAAGAAAAGATGGCCATCATGCCAAGGCCAATCTCCTCCCATGAATTGCTAACCTCATTGATACCTAGCCCAAACATAGTGAACCAAATCAAAGTCAATAAAGGAATCAACCTCTTGAAGCTCGCCTCATGGGTGTATAAGAGAGCGGATCAAGCTAAAGAGGAAGAGGAGATAGAAAGAGTGACCAAAGCCTTTGTGGTGTGCTTAGCAGGAGCACTCCTATTCCCATCCACGGAGGACTTTCTAGAGGAGTCCCAATTGAGCGCAGTGGTGAGCTTATGGGAAGAAGAAAGAGTTGGACCGGCGATCCTAGCATATCTCTATAACGGACTTACTTCGGCGGCCATGGGAAGGTCCATCTACGGGTGCATGCTAGCACTCTCAAGTTGGGTTGATCTACATTTCAAATTCGATCCATGTAGTGAGGCCCAACAACCCTCAAGAATTTTCTCAAAGAGTCCACTTTCGTATATCACCGGCTCATTAGGAATAAGCAATAGGGTGACGAACCGGATTCCTCAAATCAAAAAGAGAGTGGAATGGAGAGAGCACCTAAAGGTAATGCCAAAGAACCTCTTTACTTGTGCCCCGGGTGTACTCAAGATGCAGGAACTTCGTGCACGATTCTCTACCGGGATGAACCTTCGTCTTATTGGCGCTTCGGACTTGGTCTTGTACAACTCTCACAGATGCCTTCCTCAAATTGGACTTCCAAGGCAACATCTAGAAGACGTCTCTCATCTTCCTCCAATCAAATCAAGAGACCTAGGCAGCAATGAAGATGGAGAAGAGGCTATCACAATCCAAGCCTTATGGAAGATCAACAAACTTCACCAACCTGTAGAGAACTTAGATGAAGACAAAGAACAGTGGAAGAATTATGTAATAGCTTTGAGAAAGCTAAGGCCCAAGGTGGCTCATTAAGCATTGTAATCCTTTTCAATGATAATGATAATAATTGTTTTCTGAATGAGCCAGTGCCAATGTGATTGTGATCAAATAACTTCCAAAAACCATGATTCTGTTCCAAATAACGCCCCAAGGAAAGGCGTGAATTCGTAAAAGGGCGCCTTCAACGTAGGTCGCTTTCAACATTCCTGTGCACATATCTGATGCCTTCAAAAATAGGCGTTACTTTAAATAACGACTTAAAACAAGGCGTTAATCGATTCAAATTCCCAAAATATATTCGTTGAAATTCCAAAAGTAACGCCTTGAGGAAGGTCACGTTTCAATCAGGTAACGCCTTTAGCTCAGGCGTGAGTAAAAACCATAATAATTACTTCGATCACATCAATCAATGCCTATTGAATGCGTCTGACGACGGTTATCATTCCCCATGCAAATGAAATTGACGCCTCGAGCAACGTCGTCTAATTGATAAACATGCCCGTCCCTTAGTCGTTAATTCCACAATAAACGCCTCCTCCGAGGGCGTCGCTTCGTTTCGAATCCTAAAGGGGCTTTCCCCTTTCTTCTTCCTCCCTCCGTTCCATTTGCCCTTCTTCTCATTCTCTGCAACCCTAACCGCAACTCTCCCTTCCTCTCTTCCTCTATCTCTCTCTCTCACACTCTCACCCTCCCCAACCATGGCCGGCGGCGGATTAAAACGGCAACGGGTGGCCGCTCCCGAGGTAGTGGAATTGGGCGACGATGCCCACGGTGAGGAAGGGGCCATCATGGTGGTTGAAGATGAATCTCCAATGGAGGAGGCCGGCGACGAGGCCGGAGGAGACCAAGAAGCCCACGAGGAAGGCGAAAGAGACGGTGAAGGTGAGGGAGATGAAGAAAGGGGGAAGAAGAAGAAGAAGGAGGAGGAGAAGAAGGCGATGAACCACCGGCCGCGGCGGCGCCCCTTCCCCGTGCCGGCCAACTCCGGCGGCCACGGCAGCCACTGCCTCGACCATAAAACCAGAAGCACAAGAAGGTAAGCCTCAAACCCAACTCCCATTTTTATTTATTTTAATTTTATTTTTTTCTGATTTTCCATAGCCCTCGGGTATGAACCCTGTAACCCAGAAAGAAGACGCCCTCAGGGGCATCACAATTTCAAAAGACACGCCCAAGCCAAGGGCGTTAATTAGATTACTTTTCATGAGAAACAATTAACCCCCAGAGAACACGCCCTAAAGCATGTCGCCCAATCAAATTTACATATTATGCTTTTAATTTCACATGCTGTTATTATATATATATTTTTTTATTTCAATTTCTGAAGACTGGAAACCACGCCCCACACCAGGGCGTCAATTCAAAACAGACGACCAAACCAGCGGTCGCCCATTCATTAATCTCATTGATTAATTAACGAACCCAATTGAAAAACGCCCCTCCCAAGGGCGTGAAATGATAAAACCTTTAGGATTTAGAAATTAACCATAAAACACACGCCCAATACAGAGGCGTTTCACAGATGAAAAATGATCTTGGGTAGGTCGTTAACTTGAAACACAAACAAAACCACGCCTTCTTTAGGGGCGTTACTTCAACGAAAAACGACCTGAGGAAGGTCGTTAATTCCAATAACATCAATTTTTAACCTGGGGCAATGAAAATGAAACAAGCATGAATAATCACAACAATTAAGCCAACAAATCTTATTTTATGCATGCAGGGGCTGATGAGGACGCGCATTTCATGGGTGATGGTCCGGGCAACTTACTACGGCCTCCCTGAGTTCCAGAGAGAGAGTGTAGACGCTATGGGGTTCGGTGCCTTCCTCAGCATAGAGCCAGTCAGACCCGACCTACCACTTATCCAGGTTCTACGGGAGAGATGGGATAGGACTAGCCGGGCATTCTTGATGCCATGGGGGCACATGGTTCCCACCCTAGAGGATGTGGCTAGGATCACCGGGTTGAGGGTAGACGGTGAGGCTGTGAGCGGGATTACCTACCCAGATTACACCGAGCATGCCCAGAGATTGCTAGGGCTAGAGATGGTCTACGAGACCCCTAGCGAGTGCAGGACGATCTTCCGTACTGACCTCACCACAGTGATGGGTTTAGGGAATGCTAGGCACAGGTCAGGAGAGAGCCTAGAGCAGTTTTCGCAGAGGCTGATAGACGGGGCTAGGACAGTGTACTGCTAGGACCCAGCCGACAGGGAGAGAGCTGACCTAGACTTGAGGAGGTTCTTGCTACTACTACTGGGGAGGCTGTTGCTCGGGACAAAGGGCGACGTCATCAACTGCCGATTTCTAGGGATACTCGA
Organism: Amorphophallus konjac; assembly: GCA_022559845.1. NCBI lineage: Eukaryota > Viridiplantae > Streptophyta > Magnoliopsida > Alismatales > Araceae > Amorphophallus > Amorphophallus konjac. The sequence continues at coordinate 110,918,921 of CM040119.1, read as the reverse complement.
GGACCTGGAGGCATTTGGCAGCTACGTCTGGGGAGCGGCTCTGCTGGCGCACATGATGGCCGACCTGTCCACGGGGACAGGGCGAGAGACGACCGTCAGTGGCTTCTCACCTTTTCTTCAGGTATGCATTTTTTCATCATCATTTTTTTTCTTTCTTTTATGTATATTTTTATGTGCATGCGAATGCCTAATTAATGCAATGCATGGATGCAGGTTTGGAGTCACCTCTACATGCCGATGGGGCGCGTTGACCCACGGCCTGGGAATGAGGGAGCTTTCCCTCTAGCACGGCGTTGGGTGCCGGTCGTCTTCGGCGCCCCGCTCGGCTACGAGTTGTGGGTTCTACGGAGAGAGTTCCGCGACTTCCCTCCCTCGCTGGTATGTATGAATGCTATGCATCTTTCCTTTGCTTTTTTTTTTTATGATGAAATGAAATGATGAAATGTATGTTTATGAATGCAGGTGCAGTGGAGACCCTATGAGGGGATGACAGACGAGGGCCAGCCTTGGGTCGTAGTGGGCCGACCTCGCTTTGGGCGTGAGCTTTGGGTTCACTGTTTGAGCGAGATTGAGCCGTTACGGCTTAGGTTGGTGATGAGGACGCTAGGCCTCCACCAGGAGTGGATCGAGGTAGGCGAGCCGCAGGGCATCTGGAAGAAGACTCGCGGTCGTACAAAGGCGACCGACTGGAGAGTACGATTCGAGGAGCAGCACGCCGACTGGCAGCGTGGCGGGACCAGAGTCACCTCCCGCGCGACTGACAGCTCCGAGTACCTCCGGCACTACTGGGAGGTATACGCCGGCCGACCCCAGATGAGGGTCTTAGGGGTATGTATGAATGCACTTATTTCTAAATTAAATGCAAATGCTTATGTGACTATCATGCGACTAATATGAATGCAGGATGCGCGGGACATAGCGGTGATAGATGCCCAGGCCCACCTACACAGCCTGGAGGACCAGCTGGCCGCCACACGGGCAGACCTAGAGACCCTGGTGAGTGTTTAAATTATTTCTATATGCAAATGAATGTATTTTTGTTGAATTATTGATGATTAGCCACTGACGATCTTAATGAATGCAGCGTGCCCAGTAGGGAGCAGTGAGGAGAGACCCAGGGGAGGCCTCCAGCTCGAGAGGGCCTAGTGCAGAGGTGACTGCACTGGCAGAGCAGCTCGCGGGAGCGGTGGCACGAGCCGAGGCAGCAGAGCGCGACCTCGCTTCACCGGTAAATTCCAAAACACAACTCCATTTAAACATTGATTATATAATTGTGTACTGATAAAAATTCACTTTTACAGACTGAGGAGCTTCGAGCCGCTCTTACCTGCGTTGACGAGGGCTTCCGCGCGATGAGCGCGCAGGTGAGTGGTTCAATCATGCATTGTTAGATTATTGAATTATTGCATTGATTGTGGATTTAATGACTTGTTTACCTGTTTGTAGACGGCTCAGCTTCAGGCAGTACGTACCGAGTTGGCGATCCGTGATCAGCGGATCTCAGAGCTTGAGAGGGCCTTGAGGCGACGAGAGGAGCTTCCTCAGGACGCGGCCGAGTTGCGCGTGGCGCTTGAGCTAGAGCGACGGGAGCATGCTCGGGAGCGCGAGGAGCGTGCTTGCGAGCGGGAGGAGTACCAGACGGAGCGTGCCCGGTTCCTTGAGCTTCAGCAGGCGGAGCGCGCCCGGTACCAGGAGCAGGTGGCAGCACGGGAGCGAGAGCTAGCGGATTCGAGGACCCAGTTGATCCTTTCCCAGGAGCGGCTGCGAGTGTCCGAGGAGCGTCTCCAGCAAGGGCGTGAGCGAGCTCGGGCCGCGAGGTACTCCTTCACCAGCTCTACCTTTGTGGCGGGCTCTTCCCTCCGAGAGAGGAGCGAGGTAGGGGGACATGTTCGGGTTCCGGCTTCTTCACAGGGGCCCATGCCTCCTCCACCAGCACCAGCTCGGGACGGCGAGGAGGAGGTTGAGAGTAGGAGAGAGGAGGGTGGAGGCGAGAGCTGAGGGATTTACTTGTACATCTCCACCCTCACACCTGTACTTACACATTCGTGATGTATATATATATGAGATCGAGATTTTTTGTTAGTTACCTGAGTACTTTGTGTGGTTGTGGGCCTATGTTTGTGTATTTTCTTCTTTCCACGTTCTTCGTGTTTGCTTTACTTTGCCCTGTACCTGCAGCTGCGGTTTTCACTTAAACAAAACAGGTTAATTCATCTGTTCGACTTGGCCCCTTGCCCAATGAGCAAGGGGTAGCAATATTTTGACCTTAGTGACGGGTCAAGGGGCCAAGCCTTTAATCAAGATAAGGCAAATGGAAATAGCTGATAGCGGGATATGCATCATGCAAAGCACACATATGCAAACTATAAATAAAAGATGCCCGTGCAAAAGAATGCAAGCACACATCGTGAAGAATTGCCCTTTTTTTTCACTTATATATATATATATATATATATATATTTTTTTTTTTTCCTTAAAAAATGCGCCTTAGAGTAAGGCGTTAATAGAAAAAGACGCCTAGGGGCACGGCGTTAATTCTAAAAGGAAATCTAATTTTTGAAAAGACACGACCGTCTCAGAGACGTTAGTCTGAAGAAGACGACCTAATCTAGGACGTTAATTTGAGAAAAGGCACCTTAGCAGAAGGCGTTAATTAAATCATTCTGCAAAAGGGTATCAAATCTATCAAGACCACGGGTCCTACACGGTCACCATTTAAAATTCATCAACCTTTCTTGAGTGATTAAAAGGGAGTTGACGTGCTCAAAGTTGACTTGTATTCGAGATTTCGCTCAGTGCAATTTCTTAAGTCTGTCTTGACCATCCTGCCAGTTCGTGACCTTTACCACATAGAAAGGATGGAAGAAAATATAAGGGAAGCCCATAAGGGATTCTGAGGTACTCAAAGCAAAGTTACCTCCCCTACCCTATGCCTGTTGGGGTTCGGTCTTTGGCGTAGGGAAAATTTATTGCCCTTATGCCCTTGTTATATTGCATGCATACGCCCAAGGTTTTCCTTGCGGGGACTTTGCCCTCTTGACATGCTTTTCTTTTCATAACTTGACTTTCACTTTGGAATTGATTTGCATTGATGAAAATAAACCTAATTGTACTTGGGCTTTTGTGGCATTTGCTCCCTTTTGGGCCGTGACTTCCACCTACTAGGGCGGCGGATAGGCTTGGCACATCTACCTCAAGATCTCCCTTCCTCCCTTATGGGCCGAAGAAGAAAAGAACGGGTATTGTCTTTCACTTTTAGTCAGGTTTTTGACTTTCCATTGGATTTTGCACTGTTTGAGTTCAAGAATAAAGCGTGTAGTGTGTGCGGGAGTCAACCCCCTTTTAATTTAGCAAGACTGATGAATGAATTCTGCATTTTGACCTTTCAGACATTGATCCTTCGTGTGCCATGGCACCAATTTTGATCTCTTTTGATTTTTGAAGAATTTGTATTTTTGTTTGCTTTTTTGGAGTTTCTATTTTTTTTGGATTTTTGAATCAAGGGTAGTATTTCTTAAGATACAAACCATTCCAAGGATGAGTTAACTCTTCGCCTTCAGCATTAACTAGTTTATAAGTATTGCTAGGATAAACATCTTTTATAATGAACGGTCCTTCCCAATTGGGTTGGAGTTTTGAGCGGGGGCCACCCGGCTTTACAAAAATTCTTTTGATTACCATCTCACCGATTTTAAATTTTCTCTCAATTACTTTCTTTTGGTAAAAACGTGAGAGCCTGTTTTGATAAACGCGCGCATGCTCAGCGGCGACCAGACGCTTCTCATCTAGGAGTTCCAGTTGGGCCAGGAGTGAATCACGACGCTCATCAATAGAAAATTCCTTATCCAATTGTACTCGTAGAGAGGGAACGAGAATCTCATAAGGGACTACTGCCTCAATTCCATAAGTGAGGGCGAAAGGGGTTTGCCCAGTGGGGGTGCGAATAGAAGTGCGATAGGCCCAAAGAGCTTCAACCAGCTTGTCTGGCCAATCCGAAAATTTATTAGCCTCACATGTCTTCTTAACAATTTTGATCAACGTTTTATTAGTTGCCTCTGCTTGGCCATTGCCCTGCGGATAATAGGGAGAAGAATGATGCAATGCAATGTTATACCTGCTGCAGAGATCTTTGAGCTCTTGAGAGATAAATTGAGGTCCATTGTCGGTGACGATGGTACTCGGGATGCCGAACCTCGTGATGATGTTCTTCATTATAAATTTGCAGACGGTTGACGCTTTAATTTTCACGTAAGCTTCTGCTTCCGCCCACACTTGGTGAAGTATTCCGTTGCCGTGAGGATGAACGACTTTTGTTTGGTCAGGAGATTCGAGTCACCAAGAGGTCCAATGATATCAAAAGCCCACATGGAAAAAGGCCATGGGGAGGACGTAGGATGGAGTGAAGAAGCAGGAGAATGAATTTTGTCGGTGTGCAGTTGGCACTTAACACACCTTCGAACATAGATAGAACAATCCTCTTCTAGAGTTGGCCAATAGAAACCTAGCCTAAGAATCTTCTTAGCTAACATCTGGCTATTCACATGACCACCACACACTCCAGAATGCGCCTCTTCCACAACTTTCCAAAATTCATCATCATCGAGGCATCTTAACAGAACACCGGTGAGCCCTCTTCTGTAGAGCACACCTCCAACCAAAACATAACGTTGAGCCACTCTTCTAATTGCTTTCTTCTCTTCTGCAGTGGCTTCTTCGGGATAGGACTGATCATTGCAATACCTGGCAATCTCATAATACCAAGGCTTCTCTTCGTCAGCCAGATCTTTTTGCCAATCCAACAGCATGACTTCCTTACCTTTAAGAGCTTCCTTCAGCTTAACCTTCTCAAGCACTTGATCCCTAATATCAAGGAATGCGCGATCCTTAATAGCCGGGGTGTCCCGCTGATGAATCAGGGGAACATGAAAATCACGCTCAGGAGGGAAAACTAAAGCGGAAGCCAAAGAGGCGAAAGCGTCAGCCAAGATGTTCTGGCTGCGAGGGACATGAACGAAGATCAATTTAGTGAAGAGTTTGGCATAAGCTGAAGCGAGTTCCTGGTAGGGCTTGAGCTTAGGATTGATGGTGCGGCACTTGACCAACACCTGGCGCAAAATGAGCTGACTATCACCGACAATCCTCAAATGGGTGACACCATATCGATGAGCGGTTTGAAGACCGGCCAAAAGAGCTTCATACTCAGCTATATTGTTGGTGACGGGAAAAGTGAGCCGAGCAGCAAATGGAATGGTGACCCCTTCTAGTGTTAAAAGAACCATACCGATCCCTCTTCCTTGAGAATTTAGAGCTCCATCAAAATGTAATGTCCACATAGGATCATGGGGTTGATTGATGGACATTAGTTCTTCATCTGGGAACTCCGAATCGACCGGATCAAAACGGGGGAGAGGGTGATGAGCAAGGTGTTCGGCAATGGCATAACCTTTGATAGCTTTTTGCTGAATGTAAGTGATGTCAAATTGAGAAAGGAAGCTTTGCCAGCGTGCTAATCGATCAGTGAGGATAGATTTTTCAAGGAGGAATTTAATTGGATTCATGCGAGCAATGAGGTGAACCTCGTGAGCTAGGAAATAGTGCTTTAACTTCTGAACTACCCAAACCAAAGCTGCACAAGTCTTCTCCATGGCTGAGTACCTCTGCTCACAGGGGTTAAGAAGCTTAGACAAATAGATGCTGCTCTCTCCTTACTTTCTTCATCCACTTGAGCTAGGACAGCACCTACGGAGTCATCTAGGACAGAAACATAGAGAATAAGTGGCTTGCCTGGAATTGGCGGCCTCAGGACAGGAGGATTGGCCAAATAATCCTTCAATCCGTCAAAGGCTGCCTGACACTTGTCATCCCAATTAAACTTGACTCCCTGCTTAGTAAGCTCGTAAAACGGCCTACATCTTTGTGAATGCTGAGAGACGAAGCGGCGAATGAATTGCAACCTCCCGATTAATCCTCGAACTTCCTTCAAATTCTTGGGAGGGGGCATATCTCTAATGGCCTTTGCCTTGTTGGGATCAACTTCAATTCCCCTCTTGCTGACAATGAAACCAAGTAATTTCCCTGAAGAAACGCCAAATACGCACTTCTTGGGGTTCATTTTCAATTGATATTCTCGTGATCTCTGTAAAACCTTAGCCAGAACCCCAGGATGCTCAATCCTTGTCCTTGATTTTACAACCAGATCATCCACATACACCTCAATATAAATGTGAATCATGTCATGAAAAATTGCCATCATAGCCCTCTGGTAGGTGGCTCCAGCATTCTTAAGTCCAAAGGGCATGACCACATAACAATATGCGCCCCATGGTGTAGTGAATGACGTTTTCTCTTGATCCTCTTCAGATAGGCGAATTTGATTATAACCTGAGAAGCCATCCATAAATGAAAGAGTCTCAAATCCTGCCGTATTATCAATTAGAACATCAATATGAGGGAGGGGGAAGTCATCTTTAGGACACGCTCGGTTGAGGTCCCGGAAGTCTATGCAAATCCGAACCTTCCCATCTTTCTTCATAACCGGGACAATGTTAGCCACCCAATTGGGGTAAAGGACAACTCTAACAAATCTAGCTTTGTGGAGCTTATCGACCTCTTCTTTCATTTTTAAAGCCATATTAGGGTGGAAACGCCTCAACCGTTGTTTGACCGGTACAGACCCTGGCTTATGTGTAAGGCGGTGTTCAACGAGCGCAGGGTGTAATCCAGGCATATCTTCATAGCTCCATGCAAACGTGTCCTTGTATTCTTGAAGAACTAAAATGAGCGCCTCCTCTTCGGAGGGCGGCAAATTCTTGCTAATGGGGACAATCCTAGGGTCTTCCTCGGTACCCAGATTAATTTCTTTGGTGGGTTCTTCTACAGAGGCTGATGGTTTGTCGAATCTTCTCATACCACTAGCAAAAGTATCAGCCTCGTCCTCATATTCTTCGTAACTTTCATCCCCCTCTTCAATAGGGTCTTCATCATTCATAATTTCGTAAACGCCCAAACCCTCATAAGAAGCAACAACATCTTCAAATTCTAACTCTGGCAGAATAATTGGACTTTCCACAAACTCAGGGACTGCTAAACAAGCTTGGCATCTGATAGCCAATTCCAATAAAAATCTGCGAGGAATCTCCTTACCCTTGGATTTCTTATGTGAACCTACCTCATGCATTTTATTAGAAGAAGAAGAAGAGGAGGAGGAGCAACTAGCCTGATTAGAAAGAAAAGAAGGAGGTGAAAAAGCGGATACAAAAGGTGATACAGGGGAAGACCCCTCGCCAGAGGGGGAAAAGAGATCTATCAAGGAATCTTGGAAGAGCGGCCCCTGGGTCGGGACGCACTCGGGAGAGAAATAGGAAGTCTCCTCAACGGAGATGGAGGATTGGAAAGTTGGAAATTCGACGTTTTTTTTTTCGTTCTTATCTTTTTCTTCATTTTTATTTTCTTTTTCAAGGAGAAAGCAGTGTGATGGGAGAATAGCAAGAGGGGTGGAAATCGCAAGGTTAGAGAAAGATTTAATTAATGATGGCCCATGGGGGGCGAGATGGAGATTTTAGAAAACTGCTCGAGGAGCGAGGGAGAAATCGGGAGGGAAATCTGAATTGAACTTGGAGCAAAGCTGATTGTAATCGGAGGTGGTCTTGGCACACGACCAAACCAATGAGAATGTAGAGAAGCAAGCACAGATGGATGTAGCGAAGTGAGAGAAAAGAGGCCGACCCACAGCCTGTCCACAGTAAAACCTTCTTCGAAGGGGACATCTGGCTCCCCAATATCTGTATAGTCGCTCAGCAGCTGCCTCTTGTCTGTGATCGCTACTGGCATTTCAATCAATTCCTGTATTAGCGGTGGCCATTCCGGGTCTGTCGGCATGAAGAGGCGAATCAAAGAAATAGTAATGTCATTCATGTCGAACCATCTGTACCAGTCACATTCTGGATCACCCATTTTCCTTCTTTTGTCGGGCCTTAAAGACTCCAGGGCTTTTTAGGTAACCAGTGGTGCAATGTGACGAGCAAACTGTCTGGCATGAACATCTTGATAGTCAAGCAATGAAGTAACTATGGTAGTCTGCTCATTATTCTGAATGCTACCAGTAACAAAATGTGTTCTCAGTGTCCAGGAGAGTGGCTGGCGATCAGTCTTCAAAGTAGAAGTCATAAATGCCCATGGCTCTTCTTTATTTTTGTTTGGCCCTTTATAGCCTAAACCGCCTCGTACCAGCAATTTTTGCGGTTTAATGGGCCTAATCCTGCCCTGACAGTTGGCACCCAGGCCTTTGCCATCTTGATACCCCATTTTTAACAGAATGTTCCAGCCAGGGGTATTAATCATGTTCTTTTTCTTCTTCCCCTTAGAAGGCAGGGGTGTCATAGCAACTGTGGTAACAGTTTCAGATGGCATTGGCCGTGGACGGGGGACGTCCAGCACAGATAACAGTGGCTTATTGGCAGGCCAAATAGAAGGAACTGACGAAGCCGCATGAATATCTTCCTCTGGCAGAATCGGCATGTTGGTCACCTTGATAATACGGCCCTTGTGTGGGAATTTGAGACACTGATGATTTGTAGAAGGCACCGCGTCAAGCTGCTGGATGTACGGGCGGCCGAGAATGCCATTAAATGTTGGATCCATGTCCAAGATGTGAAAATCTGCTGTGATGGTGGCAGGACCCAAGCTAACTTTCAACGTGATCATGCCTAGAGGAGGCTTCTTTGTGTTGTCATATGCAGTGACCGTTATGGTGGACGGACGAATCTGGCTTTCTGGTATGCCACATAACTTCAAGGTGCTCGGTGGCAAAACATTGATGGATGCCCCAGTATCCACCAGACATTGCTTAACAACCACCTTATTGATGTCGACTGTGATGCATAAGGCATACTTCCTTGCCGAGATTGGTGCCAGCTCATGCTCATGGAAAGTAATTGCTGGCTGACTGCTAGCAGGTGTTAACACTGTGACTATCTGCTCAACTGGAATGTCTTCATTAACCATTACCTTCTGCAGATATTCCTTTAGAGCCAGCTGATGAGTGGTGGACCGTTTGATCAATTCCAGGATTGAAATTTTTGCCGGAGTCCGGTCCAAATGTTTTAACAAATCATATTCAGTGCCCGGTACAGACCCTTGTTCTTGTTCTTGCTCTTGCGGCCCCTGCACGGGCTCTAGCTCTCTTTGTGGAAGAATACGGTGAAAAATCCATCCGCTGCGGAGCGGCGCCACGCCTTGTAGAGCCTCTGTCGGGGCAAGTGTGGGGGGAAAATTAGAAGAGGAGGAGGAGGAGGCAATATTCGATAATGGGGGCGCCCCTGTAGGAGGCGTGGGAGTAATGTTTAGCAAAGATGCCCCCATGGGAGGCGTAGGAGAGTGGTTTGACGAAGATGCCCCGTCAGAGGGCGTGGAATTAGAAAGGGATACCCGAATGCGAGGAGCATTGGCGGGTGGTCTAACAAGAAGAGATCTGGGTATGAGAGGTGGAGGAACTGATGGCGGTGGAACCCTTGCCGGTGTAGGAGTGGCAGGGGGTGTAGCGGGTGCTAGCGGTGAGCGAAGTAGGGGTGGCCTGGACGGCGGAGGTATAGAGTTGGTGGTGGAAGGTGGGGTTTGTCGTGCGGTAGGTTATGGAGGTGGCAAATGGGTAAGGAGAGAGCGGGCCGGCAAGGCCGTAGAACTGGTGAAGGTAGATGGGTTGACGGGCCGTAGAAGAGGACGTCCTGATAGGAGAGTAGAAGAAGAAGGGAGGGTGCGTAAAAGGCGCGGAGGTTGATTTTGATTCGGATTATGATGAAATGCCCCGACAGAGGCGTTTTCTTCGTGCCATCCCTGTCCTCTCTGCACTTCATAGAGGGATGTGATAGGGTTCACATGTTGATTAGGGGCGTGCTCCGGCAATGGATTACGGACAATTCCCATATCCTGTTGGGGTGCTGGAGCTTGCTGTGGTTGAACTTGTTGTAGAGCGGGTTGCTGAAGTTGTTGATTTTGCTGTTGTTGAGAAGCCTTTCTTTCTTTCATAGCGGCGATGAACTGCCTCATCTCATCCCAATTAATGTCACCCTGGTCATTTAGATCGTAGATGTAATCTCTGAAGTGGAAGCAACGATCCAGGTTGTGACCAGGGCCGCGATGAAAAGCACAATAACGGGATGTGTCAACATTAGCGGGCCACACGGTTCTTTCCCTTGGCAAGGCGAGCAAGTTAGCGGCCATCAGGGCATTAAAAATATCGGGGAGACTTTCAGGGAGTGGAGGATAGTGGTCCCTTTTGGGGCCAAGTGGTGGTCTCCGTTGTTGTTGGCCGTAGTTGGCAGGTGGGGGCACTTGATGGTATTGTGGTGGAGCTAGATGGTCTATGCGGGGGGCTTGGTTTTACAGTGGAGCGAAGGAGCGTTGAGGTGCGAATTGGGGTTGTGGAGTAGGGTTAAAATGAGGGTTCTGTCGTGGAGGCGATGGTGGACGTGGGTTAGCTTGATGATGGGGGTTGCCAACTACGCCGACTTGCTCATTTGTGACAGTGCCCTCAGTTGTGGGCCCGCTGTTGACATTTGTACTCTTCTTAAATAGCCGAGACTTCGGCTCAAACATGCCCATGATGGGCGAGTCCTTCATTTGTGTTTGTATATAACGAGCTCTTTCGTAGAGCTCTTCCATAGTTGTCAGCCGATTCATGGCCAAAATATGCCGGAATTGAGGAGTTGCGTTAGAAATAATCATCTTTACTTGCTCCTGTTCTGACAATGTGTCTTTCAATTTCTCGGCCATAGACCGCCACTTATCAGCAAATATGATGAAGTCCTCCTCGGGCTTCATTTTTTCGGCAACTAAATCTGTAACAGACAGGGAAGGTCCCACCCGGTCTCTGTACTTTTGCAAGAATTTCCTCTGGATAACATCGAAATCGCCAGCATCGGCTGGCTCCAAAGAATAAAACCATTCGAGGGCTGGCCCCTCAAGAGATCTCCTGAATAAGTAGGCCAGGGAGGCCTTATTGTCTTGCCAAAAGGAAGTCTCATATCTGAAATCCTTTAAATGAATGAACGGGTTGCCAGTTCCATTATATCGCCGAAAATTTGGCATTTCGGAAGGTGGTAAGTGGAAAACTGGCAATGTGGGAAGAGAAATTTCCGGAGCATTCTTAGTAGCTGTGATTTTCTTGAGCTGTTCCTCCATGCTGGCCAACTTCTGGAGCAAAAGAGTGTTGGTATCGGGCTCGACCGGGGCCTGATTCTGAACAAAGGAATGCGGTATAGGCGTTCGTAGAATCCGAGGAGGCTGGGAAGATTGATGCCTAACCGCTGAATAGCTCGCCTACTGAGCCGGCATGACCACAGTAGGCGTTTGTGGACGAGAGGGGGGTGGATGCAAGATCGCCTGGTCATTAACAATTTGATGGCCGCTCATGGCCGGAGGGGGATTAGAAGAAGAAGAAGGAACCGACTTCCCCTTCAAGGCGGCCTGAATGGCTTGCCGCTGGGAGTCATCCAATTGAGAGAGAGCTTGGATTAAATTTGTGACGTTGATGGGTGGGGAAGGGTTCCCCGAAGTATTGGAAGATGGAACTTGAGACGAGGGGTCCGCCTCATGAGTAGTGGTATCAACCACATGAACTTGTGAGTAATGGGGGTGAGGAGGGAGGTAGTTTCCCTCATAATAAACGGAATCCTGGAGAGGGTCCCCATATTGACCAAATATGTTCTCATTCTCATCATCATAGGAGTACCCGTTGCCTGTCATGTTGATGATTTTTCCTGAACGGAGTTTCATACTTAAGAGAGAGGATGTTTAATGAAGGAATTTCCACAAAAGCACTTAATCAAAACAATTCAATCAAGTCAACCCAACCAAGTATATGCAAACAATGTTGGAAAGGACGGAAGGTTTTAATGTTTGAGTTTTGAGATTAAAGTGGATTATTTGTGAATAGTTCACTTCTTTTGCCAAATGAAACCTAGTTTGATCCAAGTGTGACCTCCGGGTCAACTAGGTTTCTCTCTCTCCTCACCAACGCGTAGGATCTCTAAACTCCGGGTACTTTGAGGGTACAACCAGCCCGGCGTCCGTGAGGGGATCTCCGGTCCAAAGAGACGGAATGCTCAATGGAGGGTCGTCCCGATTCCAAGAAAGGTGTGTGGAATCCTAGTGTAGAGAGAGGAGGTCTCTCAACCAAAAACCCACAAGTATAATGAAATCAATGCAGATCACAGCAATATATCAAGATAGATCAATATGCCAAACAACGAATCACAAATAAGCCAGTAAGCAGTTTCTGTGAAAACTCAAGAAAGACACGACCTGGAACAGGCCGTTACTCAAAGCAGGAGGAAAAACACGACCTGGGAGGGGTCGCTACCAAACAGGAAACAGCAGCGTGGCTGTCGTGAATCTCTGTGAAGGGCTCACAGGAAGAAGAAAAACCATGCCTTGGAGTCAGGCGTTATCAGGAAAGGACGCCTCCAATGGAGGGCGTCAAATCAAAAGGACAGGCCCTGATTAAAGGCGTTAATAACAAATAACACGCCCTGGAGCGGGGCGTGAATTCTCAGACAGTGCAACAAGATAAGAATAAAATAGGAGAAATGAATAACGCGCCCTGACGACAGGCGCTAAGAGTAAATAACACGCCCTAGGGGTGGGCGTGAATCCTCAGATAATGCAACAATGCAGCAAACGAAACAGGAGATATGAAAAGGACACCCTGCAAAGAGGCGTTAATCAAATAAAACACGTCCCTGTCAAAGGCGTTAAATCAAAAGGCGCCCTCGTGGAAGGCGTTAATTCTGGGAGATATGCAAACACTAACTGGCTGATCCCAGAGTGTGCAGTGTGCACAGTGGGGGGTGCCCGAGGGGCACAAAGGAAAGGGGTACCGAGGGTGCCAAGGGGAAAGGGCACACGAGGGTGCCAAGGGGAAAGGGCACGCAAGGGTGCCAATGAAGATGGTAATCAAAAAGAAAACAGTGGAAGTCCCACCGTGATCGTCAATTTGTGGATGTGCATAAATCCCCACACAAAAGAAGTAATATATATATATGTGTGTGAAAGTGTATTATCACTCACGTGGAGCAAGAATCATGATGAAAAATAAAGATTAAATGAGGGGGGAAGACTTGCACGCGGTGCAAAACGGAGGTGTGATCGCCAGAGGGGTTACCTCAATAACAATAAAAAGGGATCGTAAATACCTCGTGAAGATGAGAACGCGGGATGATGTGAAGTTCCTTCCTCCTTCTTCAATCGGCCGGCCGATGAGAAGAGTTTTCTTTTTTAATTACCTTGCAAGAAAGACAACAAAAAAAAATAAAGCAAAGAAGGATCAGCCAAAGTGCAGTAGTATCAGCCCAAATAAAATGTATAATGATGAAAAGAGCAACACATGCGCACCTTCTTTTTTTTTAAAACCCCTAGAGAGAACTAAGGGAAGGGAGATATATGAGAAGTATGCAAGTGCAGACAAAATCGATGTCAACGATATGATGATGATGATGAACAGAATAGAGATGTGATAAAACAATGCTCACAAAACAAAAAAAAAAACGAATCAACCCCAAAGAGCACCCTACTGTCCCTTGATGACAGTAGAGGGGCAACCAAGAGAACAACGGCTGTTGACAGGAGGAAGACGAGGAAGCAGAAAGCAATAGGAAGAAGAACTCTGCAAACTCGTAAGACTAAGCTCCGTAATCTGGGTGTAGGCAGGTAGGTAGGTAGGTAGGTCGGTAACCTCTCAAAGGATCGACCAAGAGTCCCTTAAATAAGCTTAGATAGGATGATAAACATGGGCAGGAGATAACCATGGCAATGGTTATCAGGAGCAAGAGCCCAATCGAGTAATAACACCAAACGAGGCAGGACTCTGCGAAGGAAAGACAGAACAAGGCAGGGCTCTGAAGGTGAAACACGCCCTTCAACAGGGCGTCAATTATAGATTTGACAACCTACCCTACAGCGTTTCATAAAACACGACCCAAGCCAGGGCGTTTATTCCTGGATTTAATTTTGTTGCTTTATTTGAAAATTATGAGAACATGCCCAAGATAGAGGCGTTAAATTAAAACACGCCCTAAGGAAGGACGTTAACCAATATTTAAATTGATTTTGTATTTACTTAAAAATCGGATAATACCAGGAATTGACGCCCTGAAATTTGGTCGTCCTTTCTTGAAAAAACGCCCTGGATAAGGTCGCTATTTAAATAACGCCCCTCTTCAGGTCGCGAATCACAAAAAGCAATAAATCAAAATCACACACAAGAAAATAGAAAAACTTCATATTATGAATATATTGAAGTTCACTTGGGGCGTCATCATAGTGACATGAGATTTGATCAACATAACGTCATTTTTGGCGTGTCTACAATGGGGGCATATGGTTCCTACCCTAGAGGATGTCACTAGGATCACTGGGTTGAGGGTAGATGGGGAGGCTATGAGCGGGTTCACCCTACCCGACTATAGTGAGCTGACTCAGAGGCTGCTAGGGCTAGAGACGGTCTATGAGACGCCTAGCGAGTGTAGGACCGTTTTCCGCACCGACCTTACCATAGCTATGGGGTTGGGGGACTCTAGGCAGAGATCTAGGGAGTCCTTAGAGCAATTTTCGCAGAGATTGATAGATGGGGCTAGGGCTGCCTATTGCCAGGATCCAGCTGACAGGGAGAGAGCAGACCGAGATTTGAGGAGGTTTCTATTCTTGATGCTCGGGAGGCTGTTGCTCGGCACGAAGGGCAATGTTATCAACTACCGCTTCCTAGGGATACTCGAGGACTTAGAGGGCGTGGGCAGATACGCCTGGGGAGCAGCGCTGCTGGCGCACTTGATAGCCGACCTGTCCATGGGGACAGGTCGAGAGACGACAGTCAGTGGCTTTTCACCTTTTCTTCAGGTATGCATTTTTTGTTGTTTTCCTTATTAGAATGCATGTGAATGTTTTGCTAATGCAATGCATGAATGTATGTTTGGAGCCAATTGTACATGCCGATGGGACGCGTCGACTCACGGCCTGGAGATGAGGGGTCCTTCCCTCTAGCACGGCGCTGGCTACCGGTGGTGATCAGGGCCCCACTCGCCTACGAGTGGCGAGTGTTGCGACGGGAGTTCCGCGACTTCCCTGCCTTACTGGTACGCATGCTTGATGTGATGCAATTTTTTTATTTTTATTATAGAATGTGATATGATATGATGGATGATTGATAAGTGTGCTTGTGAATGCAGGTGAGATGGAGACCCTATGAGGGGATGACCGATGAAGGCCAGCCCTGGGTCGTAGCGGGCCGACCTCGCTTTGGGCATGAGCTTTGGGTTCATTGCCTGAACGAGATCGAGCCGTTACGGCTTAGGCTGGTGATGAGGACCCTCGACCTACACCAAGAGTGGATCGAGGTAGGAGAGCCATGGGGTATAGGCAAGAAGATGCGCGGTCGCACGAAGGTGATCGACTGGAGAGTGCGGTTCTCCGACCAGTACGCAGACTGGCAGCGTGGCGGGACCCGGGTCACTTCACAGGCGACCGACAGCTCCGAGTACCTCCGACGCTACTGGGAGGTTTACGCCGACCGACCCCAGATGAGGGTCCTAGGGGTATGTATGAATGCACTTTTTTCTAAATTAAATGCAAATACTTTGTATATCTATCATGCAATTAATATGTGATGAATGCAGGATGCACGGGATATAGTGGCGATGGATGCACATGCCCACCTACACAGCCTAGAGGCACAGCTAGCCACCACACGGGCAGACCTTGAGACCTTGGTGAGTGTTTAATTTATTCCTATATGCATATGAATTTTTTTGAATTATTGATGATTAGTTACTGACAATCTTAATGAATGCAGCGTGCCCAGCAGGGAGCAGTAGGGAGAGAGGCAGGAGAGGCCTCCAGCTCGAGAGGGCCTAGTGCAGAGGCGACTGCACTAGCAGGGGCAGTTGCACCGGCCGAGGCAGCAGAGTGCGACCTCGCCTCACGGGTATGCCTTAAATCTTAAACTCAAAATTATTCAATTGTTTATATGATATATTCATGAAGATTGTTTTCTTACAGATCAAGGAACTCCGGGCCGCTCTTACTTGCATCGCGGAGGGACAACAGGCGATGGCCTCTCGGGTGAGTTATTTATTTTCAGTTGTATATTGCCTATTCCATGAATTATTAAATTGTAAAACTGATGATTTGTCTACCTGTTTGCAGACCTCGGAGCTACAGGCATCGCTTACCCAGACTGCCCTGGCCGGTACAGAGTTGGCGATCCGTGAGCAACGGGTCGTGGAGCTGGAGCGGGCCTTGAGGCGACGAGAGGAGTTGCCTCAGGACGTGGCGGAGCTGCGAGTCGCCCTCGAGATGGAGTGGAGAGAGCGTGCTCGGGAGCCGAGGAGCACCAGGTGAAGCGTGCCCAGGACCGTGAGCAGCATCATGCGGAGCGTGCCCGGGACCCTGAGCAGCACCAGGCGGAGCGTGCCCGGGACCGTGAGGAGCGGTCAGCTTGCGATCGAGAGCTTACAGCCTTGAGGGCCCAGCTCGCCGTTGCACAGGAGCGGCTACGAGTGACCGATGAGCGGCTCAGCGAGGTCGGGAGCGGGCGTGAGCTGTAGGGTACAGCTTCACCAGCTCTACTTTTGTGGTGGGTTCCTCTCTCCGGTAGAGGAGCGAGGCAGAGGAGCCGGCTCGAGCTCCAGCTACTTCCCGGGGGCCCATGCCCCCTCCACCAGTGCCTCGTCGGGAGGATGAGAGTGAGGCAGAGAGTAGGAGAGAGGAGGGTGGAGGCGAGAGCTGAGAGACTTACTTGTACTCCTCCACCCTCACACCTGTACTCAGACATTTATGATGTATATATATATGAAATTGAGATTTTGTTACCTGAGCACTTGTGTAGTTGTGTACTTGTACCTTCTTTTCTTTCTCGTCTTTTACTTTTGCCCTGTGCTTGAACAAACATGTTAATTCATCTGTTCGACTTGGCCCCTTGCTCAATAAGCAAGGGATGTCTTCACTTTGACCTTGCTAACAGGGCAAGGGGCCAAGCCTTTAATCAATGAAGGTGAATGATAGATATAAAATGGGTCATGCAAGCAAGCAAATGCAAACTAAAAATAAAAGATGCCCATACAAGAAATCAAGCATATGAGAAACAAAGGGCTTGAAATTCCACAGTCATTTTTTTTGTTATTATTGGTATATATGCTTTTTTTGTTGAATTTTTATTTTGAAAGTGACACTTAATTTTGAAAAGGACACCTATTTGAAAATTTTTGTTTTGGAGGCGAGTATGGTATATAGCTTTGGAACCTTAACCATCATAATCTAAAATTCATTAGATTTTCTCAAGAGACTTAACAAAAGAGTCAACGTGATTTATACTTAGGCTTTTACTCATATTCTCTCGCAGCCCATCCTTCTTAGTCGGTCCTTGCCATTCTTCGAGTTCACAACCCACCATGGAGGGAGAAGAGAAGAATGATTAAGGAAGCTCACGAAAGGTTTTCAAGAATGGGGCATGCTCCTCCCCTGCCCTAATGCCTTTTGGGATTCGGTCTTCGGCTTAGGGAAACTTTGTTGCTCTTTTTGCCCTTATTCATGCATGCTTACGACCAAGGTTTTCCTTGCGGGGACTTTTCCCTCTTGACATGCTTTCTTTTATCATAACTTCCTTTTCTTTTCTTTTTTTTTTGAAACAGATAAAGACCTAATTGTACTTGGGCTTTAAGTATTTTGTTCCCTTTTGGGCCCTGACTTCCACCTACTAGGGCGGCGGGTAGGCTTGGTTGGTAACCCCTAACTTGTATTCCCTCTCGTGAGCCGAAAGGAGGAGAATAGGTAAGGCTTTTACACTCTTGATTGGGTCGGACTTTCCTTGAATTCCGGGCTGCTCGAGTTTAAGAATAAATCGTGTAGTGTGTGCGTGAATTGACCCAAGAGTTAAACCGTCGAGACTGAAGAATGAATTAAAGATTTTGATTGCTTCGGGCTCGTGGCCCATGTACTATACCGGCCTCTAAGAATTCTTCTTTCTTTTTTTTATTTTCTCTTTTTTTTCAAAATTTTTGTTTTTTTCTTCTTTTTTTTCTATTTTTTTTCTTTTTGTTTTTTCTCTTCTATTTTTTTTTATTTTTAGGGGTAGTATTTCTTCAAGTAGAGGCCATTCCAAGGATGAGTTAGCTCTTTACCTTCAGCATTAATCAATTTATAAGCATTGCCAGGATAAACATCTTTTATAACAAAAGGACCTTCCCAGTTAGGTTGGAGTTTTGAACGAGGTCCCCCAGGTTTTACAAAGATTCTTTTAATTACCAATTCACTAACTTTGAATTTTCTCTCAATCACTTTCTTTTGATAAAAACGTGAAAGCCTGTTTTGATAAATACACGCATGCTCGGTGGCAGCCAGGCGCTTCTCATCTAGGAGTTCCAACTGAGCATGGAGAGACTCGCGACGCTCATCAATAGGGAGCTCCTTGTCCAATTGTACTCGTAGAGAAGGAATAAGAATTTCATAACGAACTACCGCCTCCATTCCATAAGTGAGGGCGAAAGGTGTTTGCCCTGTAGGGGTACGAATGGAAGTACGATAGGCCCAAAGAGCTTCAACCAATTTTTCTGGCCAATCCGCAAATTTGTTAGCCTCACACGTTTTCTTGATAATCTTGATCAAGGTTTTATTAGTTGACTCTGCTTGGCCATTGCCCTGCGGATAATAAGGAGATGAATGATGCAATACAATATTATACCTGTTGCAGAGGTCCTGAAGTTCCTGAGAGATGAATTGCGGTCCATTATCGGTGACGATGGTACTTGGGATGCCGAACCTTGCGATGATATTCTTCATTATGAATTTGCATACGGTTGACGCTTTTATCTCCACGTAAGCTTCCGCTTCCGCCCACTTGGTGAAGTATTCTGTCGCCGTCAGTATGAATGACTTTGGTTTTGTGAGGAGGGTCGGATCACCAAGAGGTCCAATGATATCGAAAGCCCACATGGAGAAAGGCCATGGGGGGGACATAGGATGGAGTGAAGAAGTAAGAGAATGAATTTTGTCGGTGTGCAGTTGGCACTTAACACACCTTTGGACATAGATAGAACAATCCTCTTCTAGAGTGGGCCAATAGAAGCCTAGCCTAAGGATATTCTTAGCAAGCATCTGGCTATTGACATGACCACCACACACCCCCGAATGGGCCTCTTCCACAACTTTCCAAGATTCATCATCATCTAGGCATCTTAATAAAACTCCAGTGAGACCTCTTCTGTAAAGCACACCTCCAATCAGGGTGTATCGCTGGGCAACCCTTCTAATGGCTTTCTTTTCTTCCGCTGTGGCTTCTTCAGGATATGATTGGTCCTGGTAATATTTAGCAATTTCATAATACCATGGCTTTTCTTCATCATCCAATTCTTCTTCCAAGTCCAATAGCATGACCTCCTTATTCTCAATAATTCTACCTTGCTCAACCTTCCTAAGCACCTCCTCCTTAATCCTAAGAAAAGATGGGTCTTGAATGGCGGGAGTGAGCCGCTTACGAATAGTGATGGAGTGGGAATCCCTTTCGGGAAGGAGAACCAAGGAAGATGCGAGAGAAGCAAGAGCATCAGCTAGAATGTTATGGTCACGAGGGACGTGAACGAAGATCAATTTGGTGAAAAGCTTGGTGTAAGCAGAAGTCAATTCTAGGTAGGGCTTGAGTTTAGGATTGAGCGTGCGGCACTTGGAGAGCACTTGGCGAAGAATAAGCTGACTATCACCTACATTTCGCAATTGGGTAACACTGAGTTGATGAGCGGCCTCCAGTCTGGCCAAAAGAGCCTCGTACTCAGCTATATTGTTTGTAACTGGAAATGCAAGCTGAGAGGCGAGCGGAATGGTGATACCCTCAGGTGATAGAAGAACAATACCAATCCCTTTCCTTTTGAATTTAAAGCTCCATCAAAATGTAACGTCCACATCGAATCGGATTGATTGACGGACATTAGTTCCTCATATGGAAACTCTGAGCGAACAGGGTCAAATCGAGGGAGAGGATGATGAGCAAGATGTTCTGCTATGGCATAGCCTTTAATCGCTTTTTGCTGAATGTAGATGATGTCAAACTGAGAAAGGAAGCTTTGCCATCGCGCCAATCGGTCAGTGAGAACATATTTTTCAAGAAGGAACTTGATGGGATTCATACGAGCAATGAGATGAACCTCGTGAGCTAAGAAATAATGCTTGAGTTTCTGAACTACCCAGACTAAAGCTGCACAAGTCTTCTCTATGGCTGAGTACCTCTGCTCACAGGGGTTGAGAAGTTTCGACAAGTAGTAGGCTGCCCTCTCTTTTCCTTCTTCATCAACTTGGGCTAGGACAGCGCCTACAGAGTCATCCAGGACAGAAATATAAAGAACAAGCTGTTTACCTGGAACTGGCGGCCTCAGGAAAGGAGGATTTGACAGATAATCCTTCAATCCGTCAAAAGCCGCCTGACACTTGTCATCCCAAAGAAACTTGACTCCCGTCTTAGTAAGCTCGTAGAACGGCTTGCATCTTTGTGAGTGCTGAGAAACAAATCGGCGAATAAATTGCAACCTCCCGATCAGTCCTCGAACTTCTTTCAAATTCCTAGGAGGAGACATTTCTCTTATGGCCTTCGCCTTATTGGGATCGATCTCAATACCCCTTTTACTTACAATAAATCCAAGCAACTTCCCTGATGAGACACCAAATACGCACTTCTTGGGATTCATTTTCAACTGATACTCCCATGCCCTTTGCAAGACTTTAGTTAGAACCCTAGGATGCTCAATCCTTGTTCTTGATTTTATTACCAGGTCATCAACATACACCTCAATATAAATGTGGATCATATCATGAAAAATTGCCATCATAGCCCTTTGATAGGTAGCTCCAGCGTTCTTAAGTCCAAAAGGCATGACCACATAACAATAAGTTCCCCATGGTGTAGTGAACGATGTTTTCTCTTGATCCTCCTCAGCCAAGCGAATCTGATTATAACCTGAAAAGTCATCCATAAAGGAGAGAGTCTCAAATCCTGCCGTGTTGTCAATCAAAACATCAATATGAGGGAGGGAGAAGTCATCTTTAGGACACGCGCGGTTGAGGTCCCGGAAGTCTATACAAATTCGAACCTTCCCGTCTTTCTTCATAATTGGGACAATGTTAGCCAGCCAGTTAGGATAGAGGACCACTCTAACAAATCTAGCCTTATGAAGCTTGTCGACCTCTTCTTTCATCTTTAATGCCATGTTAGGGTGGAAACGTCTCAACCGTTGTTTGACCGGTATGGACCCTGGCTTAAGTGTAAGCCGATGTTCAACGAGCGCAGGGTCTAGTCCGGGCATATCTTCGTAACTCCACGCAAATGTGTCCTTGTATTCTTGAAGAACCAAAATGAGCGCCTCCTCTTCGGATGGCGGCAAGTTTTTACAGATGAGGACAATCCTAGGGTCTTCTTCAGTACCCATATTTATTTCTTTGGTAGGCTCTTCTACTGAGGCTGATGGTTCATCAAATCTCCTCATGCCACTAGCAAAAGCATCAGCCTCATCCTCATATTCTTCATAACTTTCATCCCCTCTTCAATAGGGTCTTCATCATTCATTATTTCATAGACACCAAAACCCTCATTAGAAGCATAAATATCCTCATATTTTATCTCTGGCAGGATGATCGGATTTTCCAAAAATTCGGGAAGCGCTAAACATGCCCGGCATCTTATAGCTAATTCCAACAAGAATCTACGGGGAATCTGCTTACCCTTGGATCTCTTATGTGAAGCTACCCCATGATTTTGAACACTAGAAGAGAAAGAACTACTAGACTGATCACTAGAATTCAATAAAGATGAAGGAGGAGAGGAAAAAGCGGGTACAGGAGGTAATACAGACGAAGCCCCCTCACCGGAGGGGTAGGGGAGGTCACTTAATGAATCTGGGAAGAGCGGCCCCGGAATCGAGACACACTCATGAAGAAGATAGGAGGTCTCCTCAACGGAGATGGATTGGGAAGTTTGAATTTTGGCATTTTTTTTTCGTTTTCAAGGAGGAAGCAATGGGAGGTGGAAACAGGGGAGAGTGTTGAAATTAAAAGTTTGGTGAAGGATTGAATCAATGATGACCTACGCGGGGGTGTAATGGAGAGTTTGGAAAACTGCTCGAGGAGCAAGGGAGGAATTGGAAGAGAAACTTGAGTGAACTTGGAGAGAAGTTTATTAAGACTGCAGGCGGCCTAGGGATGTTTGAAAAGAACACCCGATCAATCAAACGGACAACAGCCGTCGGGTGAATGGATTTGGTGAAGAAAAGGCCGACCCACAGCCTGTCTGTGTCGAAACCCTCTTCAAACGGCACATCGGGCTCCCCAGTATCTGTATGGTTACTCAGAAGCTGCCTCTTGTCTATAGTTACCGCTGGCTTTTCAATCAACTCATGAATCAACGTCGGCCATTCTGGATCAGTCGGCATGAACAAGTGGCTCAAAGCAATAGAGATATCATTCATGTCAAACCACCTATACCAGTCACATTCAGGATCGTCTATCTTCCTTCGCTTATCTGGCCTTAATGACTCCATAGCTTTATATGTGGCTAGTGGAGCTATATGGCGAGCAAACTGCCACGTCTTGACAATCCAGCATAGAAGTGATTACTGTAGTATGCTCATCATCATTCTGAATACCTCCTGTTACAAAATGTGTTTGAAGGGTCCATGTAAGAGGTTGCCGGTCAGCCTTGAGAGTGGAAGTCATAACGGCCCACGGTTCTTTTTCATCTTTGCTTGGTGCTTTGTATCCGAGGCCACCTCGGAGAATCATCTTTTGAGGCTTGACAGGCTTAACTCTCCCTTGGAGATTGGCACCTAAGCCTTTACCAGTTCGGTACCCCATTTTCATTAAAATGTTCCATCCGGGCGTATTCATCAAACCTTTCTTTTTCTTGCCTTTGGATAACTGTGTGGTGGAAGGGGTTGAAGGAGATGATGATCTCACCGGGTCTTGCCGCAGATCGGCAACATCCAACACTGAGAGCAAGGGCATATTGGAAGGCCAGATGGAAGGCACTGATGTTGCGGAGTGTATATCATCGGTCGGCAAAATGGGCATACTGGTCACTTTAATGATACGTCCTTTATGTGGAAATTTGATGCATTGATGATTCGTGGAAGGCACGACATCTAGTTCCTGAATGTAAGGGCGGCCCAAAATGCCATTAAATGTCGGGTCCATGTCCAAAATATGGAAATCTGCCGTGACTGAGACTGGACCCAAACTAACTTTTAGAGTAATCATTCCCAATGGAGGCTTTCTTGTGTTATCATAAGCTGTGACTGTTATAGTGGACGGCCGGATCTGACTCTCCGGAATGCCGCACATCTTTAAAGTGCTTGGTGGCAAAACATTAATGGATGCCCCAGTATCAACCAAACATTGCTTCATGGCTATTTTGTTGATATCAATGGTGATGCACAGTGCATATTTCATGGCCGGCTGCGGAGCCAACTCATGTTCATAAAAAGTAATAGCCGGCTGATTGCTAACTGGGTTTAAGACAGTAGTAACCTGTTCGGCCGGGATATCTTCATTCACCATTACTTTTTGCAGGTATTGTTTCAAAGCTTGCTGATGTGTGGCAGATCTTTTAATCAGTTCCAGAATAGAAATACGGGCTGGTGTTCTGTCTAGATGCTTCAATAAATCATACTCCGTGCCCTGTGTAGATTCTTGTTCTTGATCTCCTTGTTCTTGAGTTGGCTCCTGCTTCCACTGGGGAAACACTCGTTGAAACATCCGTCCGCTACGGAGCACCATCGTTCTTTGCGCCTCTGTCGGGACCGGTGTGGGTAAAGGGGTGGAGGAAGTAGAGGGAGTGGTGTTGGGTGTAGGCGTAGGGTTGGTGCGAGGAAGGGTTCTTATAAGGGGCCTCGCCGGCCGTGGATTATTGGAATGAGGTGATGGTGATTGTGTAACAAGAAGGGGCCTTGGAATCATGGTGGCGATAGATGGAGGTGGAACGGGAGGGGTGACGGCTGCCGGCGAGGTACGAATAAGAGGAGGTCTGTTTGGTGGAGGGTTTTGGGGTGATGGAGAATTTGTGGGTTGGCGCAGAAGAAGGGGACGTGAAGGGACGATATTAGCATTGGATGGCCCAGGAGTGAGGGAGCGTATAAGGGGACGTTGTGGTTGGGAAGGAGGCTGGTGCCTTCTTATCAATGAGGGTGGTGGATTAGAATTCTGATTAATAGCCCCGACAGAGGCGTTTTCATTGTGCCAAATTTGTCCTCTCTCCACTTCATGGATCGAGGTGACAATATTCACTTGCTGATTTGGGACCGGATGCTCCGGTAGTGGATTATTAACAATCCCCATATTGGGTTGGGGAGCAGGAACCTGTTGTTGTTGTGGAGCTTGTGGTTGTCCTTGTTGCTGATGATGTTGAGCTGCTGGCTGCCGAGGAGGCCTTCGACTTTTAAAGAAGCAATGACCTTCCTCATTTCATCCCAATCAATATCACCTTGATCATTCATGTCATGTATGTAATCTTTGAAGTGAAAGCAATGATCGATATTGTGCCCCGGTTGTCGGTGAAAGACGCAATACCGGGATGTATCCACATGTTGGGGCCATATTGCTCTTTCCTTTGGCAATGTGAGCAGGTTAGCAGCCATGAGGGCATTAAAGATATCCAATAAGCTTTCGGGAAGAGGGGAGTATTGTGCCCTTCGGGGACCCAAAGGCCTTCTTTGTTGAAATTGTTGTGGTGCATAATTGGCCGGTGGGGGCACTTGGTGATATTGTGGGGTTTGATTTTGTTGAGCAAAGTGGGGTTGTTGTTGAGGAGCTGAAGGAGGCCGTAAGGTCTGAGGAGCGTTGTTATTTGGCTGGTGGACTTGATTATGGAAGGCGGGCTGTTGTGGTGACGGCCCTTGGTTTGGAGGGTGGCGGAAGGGTGTGGAATTGCCAAACGCGCTTACCTGCTCGTTGGTAACGGTGCCTTCAGTGGTTGCCCCAGTATTGCCAATATTAACATTCCTCTTTATCACCTTCGGCCTAGGCTCGAACATGCCCATAATTGGCGAATCTTTCATTTGTGTCTGTATATATCTAGCTCTTTCATATAGCTCCTCCATAGTGCTTAATTTGTTCATGGCCAGGATATGATGGAATTGTGGAGTAGAATTTGAAATAATCATTTTGACTTGCTCCATTTCTGACAATGTGTCTTTCAATTTCTCGGCCATGGCCCTCCATCTGTCAGCAAATAAAATGAAGTCCTCCTCGAGCTTCATCTTTTCAGCAACAAGGTCTGTAACGGACAATGAGGGACCCACACGGTCCTTGTATTTCTGTAGGAACTTTCTTTGGACTACATCAAAATCACCAGCGTCAGCCGGCTCCAAGGAATAAAACCATTAAAGCGCGGTGCCATCCAAAGACCGCCTAAAAAGATAAGCTAATGAAGGCTTATTGCCCTGCCAGAAAGATGCTTCATACAAAAAGTCTTTCAAATGGATGTGCGGGTTGCCTGTGCCATTATACCGCCGAACATTTGGCATCTCGGACGGTGGAAGATGGAAAACTGGCAAAGGAGGAAGCATTATTTCAGGAGTAGCATTTGATGTGGTGACTTTTCTAAGCTGCTCCTCCATACTGGCCAGCCTTTGGAGGAGCAAAGTATGATCATCAGATTCGGCTGGGGCCGGTCGGAAAGAATATGGATTTGGCATAGGTGGCGTAGGCCTCCTCAAGATTTGGGGAGCAGAAGGTTGCTGAGGCCTAGCAACAGAATGAGTTACCCGTTGGGCCGGCATAGTCATGACCGGAGTAGGGGCGCGCGAGGGCACCCTGGACGCGACCGCCTGGTCGTTAGGAAAATTGGTAGAATGACCAGCCATGGCCTGGGGAGGATTGGAGGATGAGGGGACAGACTTTCCCTTCAAAGCGGCTTGAACCGCATAGCGCTGGGAATCATCCAGCTGGGAAAGGACCTTGAGAACATCATTAAAATTGAGGGAGGAGGGAGTATCCCCAGAGGTGTTCAAAGTGGCAGGCTGAGCCTGGGAAGGAGGGTCAACCTCCGGAAGAGTAGAGTCCATCATGTGGACATGCGTAGGAGAGGGAACATAGTTCCCATCATAGTAAAGAGGATTTTGAGACGGATTCTCATTAAACGAGTCAAAATGACCCTCCTCATAGTCATCATATGTGTAACCGTAGTTGGCCATGTTGACGATTTACCTGAATGCAATTTCATGCTTAAGGAGAAAGAGATGAATGTCTCACAATAAGATATAACCCAAAAGATATCACCTTTTCAAAAGAAACACACAAGTTGTAATGAGCGCAAGATTTTAAGATTTCTCTTGGAAATTAGGGTGGATTCAATATTAGGTACTTTCTTTCGAAGGTGGATCCTGGTTAAAAATTTGGGTATAATCTCCGGGTATCTAGATTTTCTCTCCTTTCCAATGAATGGGTCAACTATACTCCGGGTACTTCAATGGTACAACCTGCCTAGCGTCCGTGAGGGAATCCACGGGTGCGAGGACTTATGGAGGCTGGGCTTAGGAATTTCCAGTCCAAAGAGACGAAATGCTCAATGAAGGGTCCTTCCTTCACCAAGAGGAGTGAAAACTCCTAACAAGTGTGGGGAGAGGAGGTCTCCCAAACCGTATGCCAAGATGAATGCAAACAGGTGATATCAATCAATAGATATGATAATCAGATAATATCAGCCAAATAAATAGACAGGAGCAGTAGTTCTGTGGGCACAGAACAAAATGACGACTCAGATGGGGTCGCCAAATAAATAAATAACGCTTGGGATGTAGGCGCTAGTCACTGCGGGTAGTGAGATAGCAAATGACGCCTTTGGGTGAGGCGTTAAATGATGAAGAGACGCCTCTGTAAAGGGCATGAATCACAGTGAACAGTAACCAGGAACAGTAATAATGCAAATGACGCCTTTGTGTAAGGCGTCCAATTATAAAATGACGCTCGGGAGTTAGGGCGTCAAAACCAATGAACAAC
This sequence comes from Amorphophallus konjac, assembly GCA_022559845.1. Lineage (NCBI taxonomy): Eukaryota > Viridiplantae > Streptophyta > Magnoliopsida > Alismatales > Araceae > Amorphophallus > Amorphophallus konjac. The sequence goes on along the minus strand of CM040119.1, from coordinate 110,891,903 downwards.
GATCGGGGAGCGGTGACAGGAACAGTAATAATGCAAATGGCGCCTTTCGGTAAGGCGTCGAATGAAGAAATGATGCCTCTGACAGAGGCGTGAAGTGTAAAATAACGGCAGCAACGAGGGCGTTATTTCAGCTCAATGAACCGAAACCCTGATAGTCAACAGAAAACATATTCCTCACTAAATAGATGATATGACTTATGATATAGGGGCTCCAGAATGGCCTAAACAGTGGGAGGTGTGCACGTGGTGCACAATAGTAAAGGTGCTATGTGGAGCACAAGGGAGGGGTACGCGAGGGTACGAAAGGAGGGACACGCAAGGGTGTCAATGGGAGAGTGCTACGTGGAGCACAATGGAGGGGTACCGAGGGTACCAAAGGAGGGACACGCGAGGGTGTCAATAGGAGGGTGCTACGTGGAGCACAATGGAGGGGTACCGAGGGTACCAAAGGAGGGACACGCGAGGGTGTCAATAAGAGGGTGCTACGTGGAGCACAATTGTAAGGCCCGTGCCTTAATGGATCCTTGATGGTTTTTGTTCTATTATTTGTTCTGGAATTTCTGACTATTTTCCTGGATTTTTAGGAATTTGTCTGGTATTTTTTCGGATTTATTTGGAGTTATTTGAGGGTTATTAGAATTAATGAGATTTTAATATATATAATAATTATATTATATATATTTTAATTTCTTTTTTTCTTTTAATCCCTCTCTCACCCTCTCTCCCCCGTTGATCTCTCATTCGCCCTCACTCTCTCTCTCTCCTCTTGCGATCGCCCCTCTCTCCTCCTTAGGGAACGCGGGCGAGACGAGGTCGGATTGAGACAAGGTTGGCGCCATTGGATTCCTCGCGTCGAGAGGAGCGCGTAGGTGTCCACTTCGGCATGGTTCGGTGATCGTGGGAGCGAGGTGAAGCGTGAAGGCTTCGTAGCTCTTCCTCCTTGCATGCGGTCTTTTCTTCAGTTTCGGCTTGCGAGAGGTAGGGGGATGGAATCCTGATCTCGCTAGGATCATTTCCTGTGGCTCGTTCCGTTGATTTGAGCCCGTGGCATGCATAATGTTCATTTCTTCCATTTGTAGGGTTTTAATGAAATTCTTGAGATTAATGCTTATTAGGCCTTGCATGTGATGTTTTTAGTTGTTATATTGTCGTATGGGTTGCATGGTTTGACAGGTTACAGGTTTTACGTCGTTACCCGGCGATTCAGATCGTCCGGGAGGGAACCGATTTTTATACATAACCCGTCCACGACCCAGGTGAAGTGACGGTCTCGCCAGGAACCGTCACATCTCCGACGGTCATTTGTGAGCGCGTTACTTCAATATAACGGCCCGTCGTGGGTGCGTTACATTGAGAGTAACGGTAGGGCTTCCAGCCGTCGCTCTCTCATTGATTTACGTTGTTCTAGTCAGGCGGTGCGCCCGACGGCCAGTCGGCCGGCCGTCGTTTCCAAGCGACACGCCGAGACTGGGGCGTCGTTTCGCCTGTGATCGATTTAAACACTGTATGTTAGTTTTTGGCCTTGGGTGAAAGTAACGGCGGTGCTCCCGCGTGTCGCTTTGAAGCAACGCATAGGACCCCCACCGTCACTCTCCCTCTTAGGTCCTATGACCTGGAACTCAGGTGGAAGTAACGGATGGAGACCAGCGCATCGTTCTTGGTGTAACGCGCCAGTCCCCGACCGTCACTTTCAAATAGCGCGTGGGTATTAGACCGCCGCTTCCCTGATGGTTTTAATATGTTACCAGCCCATTTGTTATGCGTTCCTTTTTATACTCATGCCATATTCGTATTGTTTTAAATGTTTAGTGGCGTGTTTTATTACCATTAGAGTAGCCTTTCTTTCCACGCAATGGAGCCACTGTTGTTGCCCTAAGGTCTATTGAGTGCCGACCCACTTGAGGATGGCGGAGGGGTATGTTTCCCATGCACGATTTGTAAGCTAGTTCCGTGGGCTCCCAGCCAATGGTAGCGTCCTACCAAGGGGGAAAACTAGCTAGAGGGCCTGACTCAGGCTAGAGTCAGTGTGTGCACACGTAGTCGGAGACTGTGGACTGACACCGACGGGTGCCACTCCGACTGGTCACTTGGTTTGGTACTGTTTACGCGCTTAGCTTGTCGCTTCGTCGACTGCGAGTGCTTGAGATGCAGTGTAAGTCGTCAGTGGACGCTTCTGGTTTCTGCTCCAGTGGTTGTCCTTCCTTGTTACTTGGATTAGTTGAGACTTATTCTATTTGGTAGCTTTAGTTTTAAATCGCTTGCATTTAGTTAGCTGTGGCATGCTTTAGCTGTTATACCTGTTTAGTTAGAGTTTACAGCTTTACTTGAGTAGTTATTCATGCCATTGCCTGTTAGCGTATTTAAATGCATGCTTTACTTGCCTTATTTATGCATGTATATTCGCTTAGTGCGAGGTAGGGATCCGCGTGACCGCTACTGAGTCTGGCTGTGACTCACCCTTCTCCTTTCAGGTGAGCCGCGCCCGTCATCTCCCGGTGCTTTGTGAGCCATTTTGGAGACCGTGCTTAGCTGCCAGCTTTAGTCGAGGCGCCTTTTTAGGCTTGTTCGTACTTTTGCCAGGGGTATGCCCTGCGTAGTTGTACCTTGTGGACTAGTACTCTTGTTTCTCTGGACTAGTATATGAATATCACTCTAGTTATTTTTGAACTGCTTCCGCACTTGTGTTAATTTCTTTACTTAATTGTAAATTGCGCGTTCCAAATTCCAATTCGTTATGCATACCCCTCAGCACTTTTCTTCTAACCCTTCAGGGGCCTCATCAGCCTCTTGGGTGGCTTCCCCAGTTCTTGGTATCGGTGTATCGATGTTATCGGTATATCGGTATCCTGAACTCTGGGTCGTTACAACAATGGAGGGGTAATTAAACTAAAAACAAAAGAAGTCCCACCGTGATCGCCAATTTGTAGATTATGGAAAATCTACTTAAGAAATGAAACCAAACTCAATTTCTAAAGCTTAAAAATTAATTGCGAAAGGAAGGAAGAGCATGCGTGGGATGCTAAAGGAGAATGTGATCGCTAGAGGGGTTACCTCAAAAAGAAGGGAGAATGATCGCGAGTACCTTGTGTTGAGCGCTGGAGATTATGAACCCTTTCTTCCTCCTTCTACCGGCCGGCCGATGAAGGGGGTTCTTAGTCTTGATTACCTTGCAAGAACACACAAATCAAATAAAAGAGTGGATTAGCCAAAGGGTGTAGTATCAAAGTTCTAAGATTATGAAATTAATCAAATTGAACATGAACATGAACACACCTTGTGTGTTTTGGTTTTAAACCCCTAAGAGGAGTAACAAGGTTTGAAAAGTATGAATGCAATATGCTAAGTAACAATATGATATGAGGTCTAGCAAGAGCTAGAGAAAAAAAATGTAAGATGATGATATGCTAATGAAACAACTAAATAACTAAAAAGGGAGAAAGAGAGATTCTCTCTGCTGTGTGTGCAGCAGTAGAGGGGAAAGAGCTTCAATATGCATGATGGAACAGCAGCAAAGGAAGAAGCTTGGAGAGGATGAAGAACCGCCGAGAAGAAGCTTTGAAAGAATAACCTGCAATCAAGAAAACACTCTTCTCTCCGTTAGCTTTCTTCTGTTCTCTTCTCACTCTCCTCTCTGCAGCTCTGCTCTCTTGTGTTCTCTCATGTCTCACGCGAAGAGACCCAGGAGGGGTATTTATAGGGCCAAAAATCCTTGTCAAGTAAGGATTAAAACAAGGTAAAGATCCTCCATCAAGAAACACCCTTCCCAGTCTAACACAAGGCTCAAAATGAGGAAGGAACCATTACTGGAAAGAAGGAGGCGGAAGGGAGACGGAAGTGAAAATGACGACCCCCGGAAGGGCCTCAATTTAAAAATGACAACACGACAAAAGGCGTTAATTCGAATAACGACGCCCATAAAGGCGTCAATTCCTGGACTTAATTATAGAGACAAATACCTTTCCTTATTTAAAATTATCAACTGACGCCTACCAGACAGACGTCAAATAATAAACGCCTTTATGAAAGACGTTAATTCTTCAATTTTCATTTTATTTGAAATTCGGAATTTCTAGTAAATCCAGGAAATGACGCCCGTATTGGTAGTCGTCCATGGTTAAAAGTGGCGCCCCTGTCCATGCCGTCAATTTAAATAGCGCCCCTGATCAGGGCGTTAATTCCAATTTCCCAAGAAAAAAATAAGAAATCACAATTAATTTATAAGAAATAGAAAAACTTCATATTAAATCAATATTGAAGTCCGCTTTGGGGTGTCACATGGTAACATGAGATTTACTCAACATAGCATCAATTTTGGCATGTCTACACATACCTTTGACCCCGGATGATCAGGGATCAAAAAAATAACATTTCTAGTATGTTTTTAAAGGTATATAAGGTTTATATATATATATATATATATATATGATGTTATATATATAGTATGATTCATTGGAATCCCATATTGTTTTCTAGTTTTCACAATAATATAAAATCTATACCTGTTCATGAACGAGCTATACCTACCTAGCACGCTCATCATGAACGCGCTAGCCTCCTATAGCACGTTCATAACTTTGACACCGGATGATCAGGGATCAAAAAAATAAGACTTCTAGTATGTTTATAAATGTATAAAAGGCATCTATATATATATAAGATTATATATATATAGTATGATTCCTTGGAACCTCATCTTTTTATCTAGTTTTCAAAATAATATAAAGTATTTATCTGATCATGAACGCGCTAGCCTGGTATAGCACGTTCTTCATGAACGCGCTAGCCTTGTATAGCATGTTCTTAATGAACGCGCTAGTCGAGTATAGCGCGTTCATACTTTTAAACCCGGATGACCAGAAATCAAAAGTATAATATTTCTAATATATATATATAATACCTTAACTGTTTATATATATATTAGGAGTCTATATCTATTATGGTTTATACAGAATCTATATATTTCAATTAAGTTTTCAAAAATTTTCAATGTATACATCTATTCTTGAACGCGTTAGTCGCCTATAGCACGTTCTTGAAGAACGCGCTAGCTACCTATAGCGCGTTCATAAAATTTTCCCGAAAATTTTTGATAATCAAAATATGTTATTTTGATTATATATACTATATTTTTATACACTGTAATGAACGCGACCCTGAGCTATAGCGCGTTCACAGACAGTAACATCTTTTTAGCCTATAACAATTCTATTCTCTATCATAGTGATGTACGAAAATTATTTCAGAATGTAAAAATGTATTTTCTATCATATTGATGTATAAAAACTACTTTCAGCATGTTACATCTATTTTCTTATCATATGACATATTAATGTATGATTAAAAGCTAATATCTAAACTCATGATTTCAATTCATAAGTATATATGTTCTTTACTAAAAGTCGTTCTTTACTAAAAATTGATGTTTATAATTCTGAGATCATGCAAAGATATTTAAAATAATTCTAATAAAACTACTATCTTAAATTTTTTTCCTGCTTACCGTTCATTTTTTAATTCTACGACTTAATGTCGTTAAACATGATGCTTAAAAATGCATTTTCCACTCTCCTTTGCAAATTATCACAATTTTTGCCAGATATGTACTTGTTTACAAATGAGCTTGTTCTTGAAAATTCTTTGGCCATATTGTGGAATTATATAGAAAAAAAATGTCAGGGGCTATGGGTCCCAATGAAATGACATTTAAATGCTAGTGTATAAAGGGGTTCTGATCTGATCCCACGGGCGAGGCAAAGTCCAAATATAAACCGGTATTATAATGATTAGGTGCTTGCATTCACCAATACAGGGTCAATTACAGTTAGGGGCAATCATACTGTCGTGAGAACCCCTAAGTGTGTAGCCAAATAGTGATATTCCATAAGGGGCTGTCATATCGTCGTGATCTCCCTTTAGTGCTCTGGCCAATCCTACTGAGTGTTGGTAGAAGTGATTGCTCTACTTCTATATTGTTATTGCTTAAAGATTCATCATAAATATCCTTGTAGAAGTGATTGTTATACTTCTGTATTGTTTAAAGTTCAAGTGATTGCTCTACTTCGATATTGCTTAAAAGTTCATCATTGTCTTAATGATAACCCATTGTCTCATCATGAAAGTTCTTGATATATTTATGAAAATGATCATCGTCTTGTCTACTATCATGATCTTGACATTATCTTGTTATCTTGAAATTACTTGGAAATTCCTTATACAAAATTTCTTACTTGAAATTCATGATCAATTACTTCATGACACGAATTGTTAAATTGTTAAATACTTAAAGATTGCATGGTTCTAGAGATATAAAATCCTACTGAGCTTTTTGCTCACCCAACGTTTTTGGTTAATTGTTGCCGAAAATGAAAATGAACAAGGGAATGGACAAGAGTGAATGAGTGTTTTCTTTTCCCTAGGATTTCTGTAGATCATTAGTGTTTTTACAAGGATTATGTATTTGGAAATTTTAGAAGATTGTATCATGCCTTTATGGCTTATGAATTAGTGATGTAAACTTCATTTTGATGGAATAAAATTAGTTATTTCATCTTAGCTCTCTATCTTTAGAATTAATTTGTACATGCTCTGATCGACACGAGTGCCTCGTAACTACTCGCGCCTCGATTTTTCGCGTCGGGGCGTGGCAGTTTTAGTGGTATCAGAGCCTAGGTTACATAAAACCTAGGATTCTTAAAACTTATGTTTCCCTTGATAGGAACTTGGTTAGAAATTTAAACTTTCCCGATAAGATTGGGTAGAAACACGGGTTATGTTTTAAAAAGAATAAATTATCAAGAAACAAATACCAAGGAAAAATAATTAAACCCTATAACAATGATTTCAGGATAAATCTCGCAAATGGCCGCCGAGAGAGCTCATTGGCACGAAATGCAACACACCGTCCAAGGATTAACACAAGCCTTGCAACAAGTTACGCAAGGTGGAGCACGGCATGAAGCCGGGGATTTGCATCAGAAATTCAAAAGATGAATCCCCCGAAGTTTAGTGGATCTACTAACCTAGATGAAACGGAGAATTGGGTGTAAGAAGTAGAGAGTACCTTTAAAGTAATACAATGCACCGATGAAGAGAAGGTACTATTAGGGACCTATCAACTAGAAAAGGATGCCCGAGCATAGTGGGTATCCGTCGAAGCGATCTTACATAATGAACAAATTACATGGGACGAGTTCTTAGAACATTTTAATGAGAAGTATTTCTCGGAAAGAATCCGCGAGAAGAAGGCCATGGAGTTCGCGACATTAAAACAACGTAGCTTATCTATAGCAGATTATGAAGCGACATTTTCTAGATTAGCTCGGTATGCCCCACACCTAGTTTGTACGGAGAAAATGAGAGAAAGGGAAAGTCGCCAAGAAAGAGTTAGTCGATGGATCCAAAAGTAAGGAACCCGCGAGTGACAAGAAGAGGTTAAATGGAGGTATTGATTTCTGTAAGGACAAGAAGCCCCGGAATAATGATCAACAAATTGTTCCAGTGAAGGAAAAATGTGAGCATTGTAAGAAAGGAAGGCACAACCCAGATGAATGTTGGTATAAACTTGGGAAGTGTATCCGTTGCGGAAGCATGGATCATAAAATTGCTCGTTGTCCACTCTTAAAGAAAGGAGCGCCGCAAGCATTGGAAGGTAACCTTATAAACCTATCTCGTCTATGATGGCATAGTTTAGAAATGGCGATCTTAGCACTTAGCATGTTATGAAAATGATCTAGTTAGAATGCATAGTTTGGATATGATAATTTTACCCTACTATTACGGAAAGAAAATCATGTGAAATTGGGGACCAAATTCTTTTAAGTGGGGTAGGATGTAGAAACACGATAATTTAAAATGTGAAATATTTTTTTAAATAAATTATACAATTAAATTTTTCATGAAATGATTAATTTACATTTTTACTAAGTGAAATAAAGTGGATTATTGAATTTACTTGAATTTACTTAAGGTAAAGTGAAAAATAAATGCTTTAACCCTTAGATAAATCATAGAAAGCCCAATAAAAGTCCATGTAATGGACTAGGATCATAATTGGCCCATTGGATAATCCATGATGGGCTAGATTAGTGGTTAAAGTATTAATAAAGGATAATTAGACCTTAAATTCGTAACACATGTTAAATGTCTTTTGAAAAGGATTATAATAACCCAATTTCTAGAAGATTGACTCAAAAATCAACCCTTACCTAACACTCAACCTTGGACCAGCCGAAATTACATTGTTTTCATACCTAAGATGGGCTAGATTAAGAAGAGAAATGGTATTTTTCTTCTAATTCGGACTTAATGGGTTTGGTGGAATTAGGCAAAGAATCTTGACACATTTGGCCATGTTTTGGCTATAAATAGAGCCCCATTCGACCCTAAACCATCCCTAGAAGTTAAGTCTATGCTGCTGCGAAGATTTGTGGAGATTTGAAGGAGGATTTGGAAGATCAAGGGTTTTCTTGTTATTTGGGGATATTCTTTAGATCTGACAAAAGGTAGGTGTCACTCAGGCTAAACTCAAATCAATGTATGCTATCTTGTTCATTTTTCTGCCCTCTTTCCATTGATAGCTCATTTGTTAAATTCCATTGAGAAATGAGTAAGTTATGATCATTTTACCAAGAGGTATTTCAGTTCCGTTTTCGAATCTTAAGGCGCTGCTCTTCAGGAGCGCGTTCTTAACGCGCCAGCCCGATATAGCGCGTTCATATAGACCCCATCTCTTTCGAGAATGTTCAAATTTAAACATTTAATAATATAAAACACTTTCATGATCGCGCTATTTGTCCCTAGCGCGTTCATCATGAACGCGCTAGCTCCTATAGCACGTTCATACCTTTGACCCCGGATGATCAGGGATCAAAATAATAATATTTCTAGTATGTTTTTGAAGGTATATAAGGCTTTTATATATATATAAGATGTTATATATATAGTATGATTCATTGGAACCCCATATTGTTATCTAGTTTTCAAAATAATATAAAATTTATACCTATTCATGAACGAGCTATACCTACCTAGCACGTTCATCATGAACGCCCTAGCCTCCTATAGCACGTTCATAACTTTGACCCCGGATGATCAGGGATCAAAAAAATAATACTTCTAGTATGTTTATAAATGTATATAAGGCATCTATATATATATATAAGATGATATATATATATATAGTATGATTCCTTGGAACCTCATCTTTTTATCTAGTTTTCAAAATAATATAAAGTATTTATCTGATCATGAACACGCTAGCCTGGTATAGCACGTTCTTCATGAACGCGCTATCCTTGTATAGCACGTTCTTAATGAACGCGCTAGTCTTGTATAGCGCATTCATACTTTTAAACCCGGATGACCAGAAATCAAAAGTATAATATTTCTAATATATATATATAATACCTTAACTGTTTATATATATATTAGGAGTCTATATCTATTATGGTTTATACAGAATCTATGTATTTCAATTAAGTTTTCAAAATTTCTCAATGTATACATCTATACTTGAACGCGCTAGTCGCCTATAGCACGTTCTTGATGAACGCGCTAGCTACCTATAGCGCGTTCATAAAATTTTCCCAAAAATTTGTGATAATCAAAATATGTTATTTTGAATATATATACTGTATTTTCATACACTGTAATGAACGCGACCCAGAGCTATAGCGCGTTCACAGACAGTAACATCTTTTTAGCCTATAACAATTATATTCTCTATCATAGTGATGTACGAAAATTGTTTCAGAATGTAAAAAGGTATTTTCTATCATATTGATGTATAAAAACTACTTTCAGCATGTTATATCTATTTTCTTATCATATGACATATTAATGTATGATTAAAAGCTAATATCTAAACTCATGATTTCAATTCATAAGTATATATGTTCTTTACTAAAAGTCGTTCTTTACTAAAAATTGATGTTTATAATTCTGAGATCATGCAAAGATATTTAAAATAATTCTAATAAAACTACTATCTTAAATTTTCTTCTTGCTTACCGTTCATTTTTGAATTCTACGACTTAATGTCGTTAAACATGATGCTTAAAAATGCGTTTTCACTCTCCTTTGCAAATTATCACAATTTTTGCCAGATCTGTACTTGTTTACAAATGAGCTTGTTCTTGAAAATTCTTTGGCCATATTGTGAATTATATAGAAAAAAATGTCAGGGGCTATGGGTCCCAATGAAATGACATTTAAATGCTAGTGTATAAAGGGGTTCTGATCTGATCCCACGGGCGAGGCAAAGTCCAAATATAAATCGGTATTATAATGATCAGGTGCTGGCATCACCAATACAGGGCCTATTACAGTTAGGGGCAATCATACTGTCGTGAGAACCCCTAAGTGTGTAGCCAAATAGTGATATTCCATACGGGCTGTCATATCGTCGTGATCTCCCTTTAGTGCTCTGGCCAATCCTACTGAGTGTTGGTAGAAGTGATTGCTCTACTTCTTTATTGTTATTGCTTAAGATTCATCATAAATATCCTTGTAGAAGTGATTGTTCTACTTCTATATTGTTTAAAGTTCAAGTGATTGCTCTACTTCGATATTGCTTACAAGTTCATCATGATGTCTTAATGATAGACCCATTGTCTCATCATGAAAGTTCTTGATATATTTCTGAAAATGATCATTGTCCTAGTCTACTATCATGATCTTGACATTATCTTGTTATCTTGAAATTACTTAGAAATTCCTTATACAAAATTTCTTATTTGAAATTCATGATCAATTACTTCATGACACGAATTCTTAAATTGTTAAATACTTAAAGATTGCATGGTTCTAGAGATATAAAATCCTACTGAGCTTTTTGCTCACCCAACGTTTTTGGTTAATTGTTGCCGAAAATGAAAATGAACAAGGGAATGGACAAGAGTGAATGAGTGTTTTCTTTTCCCTAGGATTTCTGTAGATCATTAGTGTTTTTACAAGGATTATGTATTTGGAAATTTTAGAAGATTGTATCATGCCTTTATGGCTTATGAATTAGTGATGTAAACTTCATTTTGATGGAATAAAATTAGTTATTTCATCTTAGCTCTCTATCTTTAGAATTAATTTGTACATGCTCTGATCGACACGAGTGCCTCGTAACTGCTCGCGCCTCGATTTTTCCACATCGGGGCGTGACAGTTTTAGTGGTATCAGAGCTTAGGTTACATAAAACCTAGGATTCTTAAAACTTATGTTTCCCTTGATAGGAACTTGGTTAGAAATTTAAACTTTCCCGATAAGATTGGGTAGAAACACGGGTTAAGTTTTAAAAAGAATAAATTATCAAGAAATAAATACCAAGGAAAAATAATTAAACCCTGTAACAATGATTTCAGGCTAAATCTCGCAAATGGCCGCCGAGAGAGCTCAATGGCACGAAATGCAACACACTGTCCAAGGATTAACACAAGCCTTGCAACAAGTTGCGCAAGGTGGAGCACGGCATGAAGCCGGGGATTTGCATCAGAAATTCAAAAAGATGAATCCCCCGAAGTTTAGTGGATCTACTGACCCAGATGAAGCGGAGAATTGGGTGCAAGAAGTAGAGAGAACCTTTAAAGTAATGTCATGCACCGATGAAGAGAAGGTACTATTAGGGACCTATCAACTAGAAAAGGATGCTCGAGCATGGTGGGTATCCGTCGAAGCGATCTTACATAATGAACAAATTACATGGGACGAGTTCTTAGAACATTTTAATGAGAAGTATTTCTCGGAAAGAATCCGCGAGAAGAAGGCCATAGAGTTCGCAACATTAAAACAACGTAGCTTATCTGTAGCAGATTATGAAGCAACATTTTCTAGATTAGCTCGGTATGCCCCACACCTAGTTTGTACGGAGAAAATGAGAGCAAGAAGATTTATGAACGGATTAAGGGTGGAACTCATTCCTCGACTGGCTCCATTGAAAATTCAAACTTATACGGAAATGGTTAGGAAAGCACAAATTCTAGAAGATGCTATGAATATGGTGGAGCGAATCAAAGGGAAAGTCGCCAAGAAAGAGTTAGGCGATGGATCCAAAAGTAAGGAACCCGCGAATGACAAGAAGAAGTTAAATAGAGGTAACGATTTCTGTAAGGACAAGAAGCCCCGGAATAATGATCAACAAATTGTTCCAGTGAAGGAAAAATGTGAGCATTGTAAGAAAGGAAGGCACAACCCAGATGAATGTTGGTATAAACTTGGGAAGTGTATCCGTTGCGGAAGCATGGATCATAAAATTGCTCGTTGTCCACTCTTAAAGAAAGGAGCGCCACAAGCATTGGAAGGTAACCTTATAAACCTATCTCGTCTATGATGGCATAGTTTAGAAATGGTGATCTTAGCACTTAGCATGTTATGAAAATGATCTAGTTAGAATGCATAGTTTGGATATGATAATTTTACCCTACTATTAAGGAAAGAAAATCATGTGAATTTGGGGACCAAATTCTTTTAAGTGGGGGAGGATGTAGAAACTCGATAATTTAAAATGAGAAACAAAATTTTTTTAAATAAATTATACAATTAAATTTTTCATGAAATGATTAATTTACATTTTTACTAAGTGAAATAAAGTGGATTACTGAATTTACTTGAATTTACTTAAGGTAAAGTGAAAAATAAATATTTTAACCCTTAGATAAATCATAGAAAGCCCAATAAAAGTCCATGTAATGGACTAGGATCATAATTGGCCCATTGGATAATCCATAATGGGCTAGATTAGTGGTTAAAGGATTAATAAAGAATAATTAGACCTTAAATTCGTAACACATGTTAAATGTCTTTTGAAAAGGATTATAATAACCCAATTTCTAGAAGATTGACTCAAAAATCAACCCTTACCTAACAGCCCACCTTGGACCAGCCGAAATTACATTGTTTTCACACCTAAGATGGGCTAGATTAAGAAGAGAAATGGTATTTTTCTTCTAATTCGGACTTAATGGGTTTGGTGGAATTAGGCAAAGAATCTTGACACATTTGGCCATGTTTTGGCTATAAATAGAGCCCCATTCGACCCTTAAACCATCCCTGGAAGTTAAGTCTATGCTGCAGCGATGATTTGTGGAGATTTGAAGGAGGAATTGGAAGATCAAAGGGTTTTCTTGTTATTTGGGGATATTCTTTAGATCTGACAAAAGGTAGGTGTCTCTCAAGCTAAACTCAAATCAATGCATACTATCTTGTTCATTTTTCTGCCCTCTTTCATTGATAGCTCATTTGTTAAATTCTATTGAGAAATGAGCAAGTTATGATCATTTTACCAAGAGGTATTTCAGTTCTGTTTTCGAAATCTTAAGGCGCTGCTCTTCAGGAGCGCGTTCTTAACGCGCCAGCCCGATATAGCGCGTTCATATACACCCCATCTCTTTCGAGAAATGTTCAAATTTAAACATTTAATAATATAAAACACTTTCATGATCGCACTATTTGTCCCTAGCGCGTTCATCATGAACGAGCTAGCTTCCTATAGCACGTTCATACCTTTGACCCCGGATGATCAGGGATCAAAAAAATAATATTTCTAGTATGTTTTTAAAGGTATATAAGGTTTATATATATATATATAAGATGTTATATATATAGTATGATTCATTGGAACCCCATATTGTTATCTAGTTTTCAAAATAATATAAAATCTATACATGTTCATGAACAAGCTATACCTACCTAGCACGTTCATCATGAACGCGCTAGCCTCCTATAGCACGTTCATAACTTTGACCCCGGATGATCAGGGATCAAAAAAATAATACTTCTAGTATGTTTATAAATGTATATAAGGCATCTATATATATATAAGATGATATATATATATAGTATGATTCCTTGGAACCTCATCTTTTTATCTAGTTTTCAAAATAATATAAAGTATTTATCTGATCATGAACGCGCCAGCCTGGTATAGCACGTTCTTCATGAACACGCTAGCCTTGTATAGCACGTTCTTCATGAACGCGCTAGTCGGGTATAGCGCGTTCATACTTTTAAACCCGGATGATCAGAAATCAAAAGTATAATATTTCTAATATATATATAAACAATACTTTAAGTGTTTATATATATATTAGGAGTCTATATCTATTATGGTTTATAGAGAATCTATGTATTTCAATTAAGTTTTTAAAATTTTTCAATGTATACATCTGTTCTTGAACGCGCTAGTCGCCTATAGCACGTTCTTGGAGAACGCGCTAGCTACCTATAGCGCGTTCATAAAATTTTCCGAAAATTTTTGATAATCAAAATATGTTATTTTGAATTTATATACTATATTTTTATACACTGTAATGAACGCGACCCTGAGCTATAGCGCGTTCACAGACAGTAACATCTTTTCAGCCTATAACAATTCTATTCTCTATCATAGTGATGTACGAAAATTATTTCAGAATGTAAAAATGTATTTTCTATCATATTGATGTATAAAAACTACTTTCAGCATGTTACATCTATTTTCTTATCATATGACATATTAATGTATGATTAAAAGCTAATATCTAAACTCATGATTTCAATTCATACGTATATATGTTCTTTACTAAAAGTCGTTCTTTACTAAAAATTGATGTTTATAATTCTGAGATCATGCAAAGATATTTAAAACAATTCTAATAAACTACTATCTTAAATTTTCTTCCTGCTTACCGTTCATTTTTGAATTCTACGACTTAATGTCGTTAAACATGATGCTTAAAAATGCGTTTTCCACTCTCCTTTGCAAATTATCACAATTTTTGCCAGAACTGTACTTGTTTACAAATGAGTTTGTTCTTGAAAATGCTTTGGCCATATTGTGGAATTATATAGAAAAAAAATGTCACGGGCTATGGGTCCCAATGAAATGACATTTAAATGCTAGTGTATAAAGGGGTTCTGATCTGATCCCACGGGCGAGGTAAAGTCCAAATATAAACCGATATTATAATGATCAGGTGCTGGCATTCACCAATACAAGGTCTATTACAGTTAGGGGCAATCATACTGTCGTGAGAACCCCTAAGTGTGTAGCCAAATAGTGATATTCCATAAGGTGCTGTCATATCGTCGTGATCTCCCTTTAGTGCTCTAGCCAATCCTACTGAGTGTTGGTAGAAGTGATTGCTCTACTTCTATATTGTTATTGCTTAAAGATTGATCATAAATATCCTTGTAGAAGTGATTGTTCTACTTCTATATTGTTTAAAGTTCAAGTGATTGCTCTACTTCGATATTGCTTAAAAGTTCATCGTTGTCTTGATGATAACCCATTGTCTCATCATGAAAGTTATTGATATATTTCTGAAAATGATCATCATCTTGTCTACTATCATGATCTTGACATTATCTTGTTATCTTGAAATTACTTGGAAATTCTTTATACAGAATTTCTTACTTGAAATTCATGATCAATTACTTCATGACACGAATTCTTAAATTGTTAAATACTTAAAGATTGCCTAGTTCTAGAGATATAAAATCCTACTGAGCTTTTTGCTCACCCCACGTTTTTGGTTAATTGTTGTCGGAAATGAAAATGAACAAGGGAATGGACAAGAGTGAATGAGTGTTTTCTTTTCCCTAGGATTTATGTAGATCATTAGTGTTTTTACAAGGATTATGTATTTGGAAATTTTGGAAGATTGTATCATGCCTTTATGGTTTATGAATTAGTGATGTAAACTTCAATTTGATGGAATAAAATTAGCTATTTCATCTTAGCTCTCTATCTTTAGAATTAGTTTGTACATGCTCTGATCGACACGAGTGCCTCGTAACTGCTCGCGCCCCGATTTTTCCGCATCGGGGCGTGACAGTTTTAGTGGTATCAGAGCCTAGGTTACATAAAACCTAGGATTCTTAAAACTTATGTTTCCCTTGATAGGAACTTGGTTAGAAATTTAAACTTTCCCGATAAGATTGGGTAGAAACACGGGTTAAGTTTTAAAAAGAATAAATTATCAAGAAACAAATACCAAGGAAAAATAATTAAACCCTATAACAATGATTTTAGGCTAAATCTCGCAAATGGCCGTCGAGAGAGCTCAATGGAACGAAATGCAACACACTGTCCAAGGATTAACACAAGCCTTGCAACAAGTTGCGCAAGGTGGAGCACGGCATGAAGCTAGGGATTTGCATCAAAAATTCTAAAAGATGAATCCCCCGAAGTTTTGTGGATCTACTGACCCAGATGAAGCGGAGAATTGGGTGCAAGAAGTAGAGAGAACCTTTAAAGTAATGCAATGCACCGATGAAGAGAAGGTATTATTAGGGACCTATCAACTAGAAAAGGATGCTTGAGCATGGTGGGTATCCGTCGAAGCGATCTTACCTAATGAACAAATTACATGGGACGAGTTCTTAGAACATTTTAATGGGAAGTATTTCTCGGAAAGAATCCGCGAGAAGAAGGCCATGGAGTTCACGACATTAAAACAACGTAGCTTATCTGTAGCAGATTATGAAGCGACATTTTCTAGATTAGCTCGGTATGCCCCACACCTAGTTTGTACGGAGAAAATGAGAGCAAGAAGATTTATGAACGGATTAAGGGTGGAACTCATTCCTCGATTGGCTCCATTGGAGATTCAAACTTATACGGAAATGGTTAGGAAAGCACAAATTCTATAAGATACTATGAATATAGTGGAGCGAATCAGAGGGAAAGTCGCCAAGAAAGTGTTAGTCGATGGATACAAAAGTAAGGAACCCGCGAGTGACAAGAAGAGGTTAAATGGAGGTAACGATTTCTGTAAGGACAAGAAGCCCGGAATAATGATCAACAAATTGTTCCAGTCAAGGAAAAATGTGAGCATTGTAAGAAAGGAAGGCACAACCCAGATGAATGTTGGTATATACTTGGGAAGTGTATCCGTTGCGGAAGCATGGATCATAAAATTGCTCGTTGTCCACTCTTAAAGAAAGGAGCGCCGCAAGCATTGGAAGGTAACCTTATAAACCTATCTCGTCTATGATGGCATAGTTTAGAAATGGTGATCTTAGCACTTAGCATGTCATGAAAATGATCTAGTTAGAATGCATAGTTTGGATATGATAATTTTACCCTACTATTATGGAAAGAAAATCATGTGAATTTGGGGACCAAATTCTTTTAAGTGGGGGATGATGTAGAAACCTGATAATTTAAAATGAGAAATAAATTTTTTAAATAAATTATACAATTAATTTTTTCAGGAAATGATTAATTTACATTTTTACTAAGTGAAATAAAGTGGATTATTTAATTTACTTGAATTTACTTAAGGTAAAGTGAAAAATAAATGCTTTAACCCTTAGATAAATCATAGAAAGCCCAATAAAAGTCTATGTAATGGACTAGGATAATTGGCCCATTGGATGATCCATAATGGGCTAGATTAGTGGCTAAAGGATTAATAAAGGATAATTAGACCTTAAATTCGTAACACATGTTAAATGTCTTTTGAAAAATATTATAATAACCCAATTTCTAGAAGATTGACTCAAAAATCAACCCTTACCTAACAGCCCACCTTGGACCAGCCGAAATTACATTGTTTTCACACCTAAGATGGGCTAGATTAAGAAGAGAAATGGTATTTTTCTTCTACTTCGGACTTAATGGGTTTGGTGGAATTAGGCAAAGAATCTTGACACATTTGGCCATGTTTTGGCTATAAATAGAGCCACATTCGACCCTTAAACCATCCCTGGAAGTTAAGTCTATGCTGCTGCGAAGATTTGTGGAGATTTGAAGGAGGAATTGGAAGATCAAAGGGTTTTCTTGTTATTTGGGGATATTCTTTAGATCCGATAAAAGGTAGGTGTCTCTCAGGATAAACTCAAATCAATGCTTGCTATCTTGTTCATTTTTCTACCCTCTTTTCATTGATAGCTCATTTGTTAAATTTCATTGAGAAATGAGTAAGTTATGATGATTTTACCAAGGGGTATTTCAGTTCCATTTTCGGAATCTTTAGGCGCTGCTCTTCAGGAGCGCGTTCTTAACGCGCCAGCCCGATATAGCGCGTTCATATAGACCCCATCTCTTTCGAGAAATGTTCAAATTTAAACATTTAATAATATAAAACACTTTCATGATCGCGCTATATGTCCCTAGCGCGTTCATCATGAACGCGCTAGCTTCCCATAGCACATTCATACCTTTGACCCCGGATGATCAGGGATCAAAAAAATAATATTTCTAGTATGTTTTTAAAGGTATATAAGGTTTATATATATATATAAGATGTTATATATATAGTATGATTCATTGGAACCCCATATTGTTATCTAGTTTTTAAAACAATATAAAATCTATACCTATTCATGAACGAGCTATACCTACCTAGCACGTTCATCATGAACGCGCTAGTCTCCTATAGCACGTTCATCATGAACGCGCTAGTCTCCTATAACACGTTCATAACTTTGACCCTGGATGATCAGGGATCAAAAAAATAATACTTCTAGTATGTTTATAAATGTATATAAGGCATCTATATATATATAAGATGATATATATATAGTATGATTCCTTGGAATCGCATCTTTTTATCTAGTTTTCAAAATAATATAAAGTATTTATCTGATCATGAACGTGCTAGCCTGGTATAGCACGTTCTTCATGAACACGCTAGCCTTGTATAGCACGTTCTTAATGAACGCGCTAGTCGGGTATAGCGCGTTCATACTTTTAAACCCGGATGACCAGAAATCAAAAGTATAATATTTCTAATATATATATAATACCTTAAGTGTTTATATATATTAGGAGTCTATATCTATTATGGTTTATACAGAATCTATGTATTTCAATTAAGTTTTCAAAATTTTTTAATGTATACATCTGTTCTTGAACGCGCTAGTCGCCTATAGCACGTTCTTGAAGAACGCGCTAGCTACCTATAGCGCGTTCATAAAATTTTCCCAAAATTTTTGATAATCAAAATATATTATTTTGAATATATATACTGTATTTTTATACACTGTAATGAACGCGACCCAGAGCTATAGCGCGTTCACAGACAGTAACATCTTTTTAGCCTATAACAATTCTATTCTCTATCATAGTGATGTACGAAAATTATTCCAGAATGTAAAAAGATATTTTCTATCATATTGATGTATAAAAACTACTTTCAGCATGTTACATCTATTTTCTTATCATATGACATATTAATGTATGATTAAAAGCTAATATCTAAACTCATGATTTCAATTCATAAGTATATATGTTCTTTACTAAAAGTCGTTCTTTACTAAAAATTGATGTTTATAATTCTGAGATCATGCAAAGATATTTAAAATAATTCTAATAAAACTACTATCTTAAATTTTCTTCCTACTTACCGTTCATTTTTGAATTCTACGACTTAATGTCGTTAAACATGATGCTTAAAAATGCGTTTTCCACTCTCCTTTGTAAATTATCACAATTTTTGCCAGATCTGTACTTGTTTACAAATGAGCTTGTTCTTGAAAATTCTTTGGCCATATTGTGGAATTATATAGAAAAAAAAATGTCAGGGGCTATGGGTCCCAATGAAATGACATTTAAATACTAGTGTATAAAGGGGTTCTGATCTGATCCCACGGGCGAGGTAAAGTCCTAATATAAACCAGTATTATAATGATCAGGTGCTGACATTCACCAATACAGGGTCTATTACAGTTAGGGGCAATCATACTGTCGTGAGAACCCCTAAGTGTGTAGCCAAATAGTGATATTCCATAAGGGGCTATCATATCGTCGTGATCTCCCTTTAGTGCTCTAGCCAATCCTACTGAGTGTTGGTAGAAGTGATTGCTCTACTTCTATATTGTTATTGCTTAAAGATCCATCATAAATATCCTTGTAGAAGTGATTGTTCTACTTCTATATTGTTTAAAGTTCAAGTGATTGCTCTACTTCGATATTGCTTAAAAGTTCATCATTGTCTTAATGATAACCCATTGTCTCATCATGAAAGTTCTTGATATATTTCTGAAAATGATCATCGTCTTGTCTACTATCATGATCTTGACATTATCTTGTTATCTTAAAATTACTTGAAAATTCATTATACAAAATTTCTTACTTGAAATTCATGATCACTTACTTCATGACACGAATTGTTAAATTGTTAAATACTTAAAGATTGTCTGGTTCTAGAGATATAAAATCCTACTTAGCTTTTTGCTCACTGTACATTTTTGGTTAATTATTGCAGGAAATGAAAATGAACAAGGGAATGGACAAGAGTGAATGATTGTTTTCTTTTCCCTAGGATTTATGTAGATCATTAGTGTTTTTACAAGGATTATGTATTTGAAAATTTTGGAAGATTGTATCATGCCTTTATGGATTATGAATTGGTGATGTAAACTTCATTTTGATGGAATAAAATTAGCTATTTCATCTTAGCTCTCTATCTTTAAAATTAATTTGTACATGCTCTGATCGACACGAGTGCCTCGTAACTGCTCACGCCTCGATTTTTCCGCGTCGAGGCGTGACAGAGATGAATATGAACAGCCCGAACTGAAGCCCCTGCTGATGAGGGACCATGTCCCATGGCAAGAGCTGGAACAGCTCTCACTAGAGCAGGAGACCAACAAAGCAACAGAAAGGGATGATAATCTATTCTGGGGGCAGGCGCCAGCTAGAGACAAGAAAAAGCAAAAGAAAAAAAGAAAGGCCTGTAAGGCCAAGAATGAGACAGTGATCTCCTACAACACCCTGTCTGCCCTCTTCAACCTGTCGAGTGAGGAAGACGAGAAAGAAATATGGTTTACACCCGCAGCTGAGGCAGGCTAGGCCGAAGCCATGACCGCTGCCCATGCAACTCGGTCAGGCCAAAAATGGGGGCACCATCCGCCCGCCAACCTCAACATTATTTTCAGAGGGGAGCAACCCTATAAAATACCTCCTCCGGAGGTCAAGGGAGTCCAAATCTTTCCTCTGTCGGGGCTATACAGTCAGATTGGGGGTAGTAGCGGTGCCCCCTCCTTCCTAAAATTTTTGAAGAGGTCCAAGGGCAAGCAGCCATGTTAGGATGCCAGCCCTGTAGCCAGGGGCACTCTACCGCAACTTCAGCAACCCTACAGTACTCTAGATGAAGATAACCCCAGCCCGATTACGGGCGACAGGGGACAACAAGAGGATGACACCCAGCAAAAAGGTGCAGACTCGGAATCCGACGAAGCAGGTCCATTAGGGGCTGCAGTACAAGGCTCTTCCAAGCCAAGATGGGCAAAGGAAATGAAGTTGTCCAATGTCTGGGCAGGAAGCCAGGTAGTTAAACTACTGAAGAAGCTCTCGGCAAGATTCACTGTTTGGGAAATCCTCTCCCTGAGTGAAGAGACCTGGTAGGTGATTGTTACTACCTTGTAGACACCAGCCCAATACGAGGCTTGTCTGGCCGAGACATTGCCAGGGGCGAATGTAGCCTTTATTGAAGAAGATATGAGGCTGCTTACCACCAGCCATAACAGACCCTTATATATAAAGGGGCAACTAAATAGCCAGAAGCTCAATAGAATCTTAATAGACCCGGGTGCAGCTGTTAACATACTTCCCTACAGGGTATACCGGAAGTATTACTTCAATGTCCACCTTGATAAAGTCGGAGATATGCGTATCGCCAGCTTCAACCAGAAATGTGAAGTCCCGCTCGGGGTGGTAGAATTCACCCTCACCATGGCAGACCTCACTACTAAAGTTCAATTCCATGTTATCAACTCCAACACCTCATACAAGGCGTTGCTTGGCCGTCCTTGACTACATGAAAACTTAGTGGTGCCATCTACATTGCATCAGTGTATTAAGTATAATCATGATGGAAAGGAGGAGAGAATATTTACTGACCTCCACCCATTTGAGGTATTTAAGTGCTAGTTGCTGGATGCCCCCTTATATGTGGATCAACCACGAAAAACTTTCAAGACAAAGGCTCCTTCCAAGTCAATAAAAGGAACCGCTAGTGATGATTGGTTCCCACCACCACCGCCAGGATACGTGAGTCCCAGGGCAGTATCACACATTGCTATCATAGGGGACATGGGTAGAATTGCACCTCCTGCCATTTACCCTGAAGCCAATGAAGCCAAGATCGACTAGCATCATGGCCATATCAAGATCCCTGAGGGTCTCATCAAACCAATACCCGGCCTTGACCCCCTCACTATTGAACCTATCAAGACATTAAAGGTGGCATAAGCCGAAGGCCCCAGCACCTTATTCTATACAGCTGAAGAACACCTTGCACAGGAGGATACCGATTGTCATCTCCCTGAAGACATTGAGAATCCGTTAGTCCCCATTCAAAGGCTAACATTCACAACGGATCGAGTGGCTAAGATGTTCCGGAAGCAGCACATTCCCTCTGGCCAGCCTCGCAAAGAGAAAGAAGCATTCAGAAGGCTTTGGGATCCTGCCAGCCTGAATAAAGAATTAAGGTGTGTCTCCTAACACCCGGGGTTGGGCTTCACCCTTGAAGAATATTATTACAGTGGGCACTATGAGGTGGATACCATTTCCGCTTGCTTCCCAACAAAAGATAGTCCACTGGGGGCAACTTATGATGAATACCCTACGGAGACTGAACATCTCGGGTCGGCTCAATCGAGAGATCCAGAATCAGAAGCCGTAGCTCCTTGCAGGTGCTGGGAGCAAGTTTATCCTGAAGAGATGGCTTCTCAAGCTAGATTTGGCACGGCCAGTAGCAGCAAAGCCGAAGACAGTAAAGAAACAGGTTTTACTTCTCCTGTAACCCTCCTTTGGTGATGACATTAGCATTCCTCAGGCCAATCAAGGAAGTTGTTGTTGATACCGATCGGGAAATACCCGCCGGAAGAGAACAAGCCACCTCTGCTGAGGTTGCAACGATTCGAAGCAATATGAGGGCGGGATCGTCCGTACCCATTGTAAGGTCGGAACACCATCCCTCTGAGCCAATAATGAACAGATGTCAGCCTCTCCAAATGGCTAACTCAGCAGCTGAAGCTGGAACTGTAAAAAGCCCACTAACAGAACAATTTACACAGCCGTCACCGGTGGAACTTGAAGCTCCCGATAGGGTCCGGGGGCAACACAATGAACAGGTTGAAGTTTTTGAACTTAAGGATGATGTTCCAGACTTCATCGACCTCCAGCCGGATCTCCCGGAAATAGAAGATAGAGGCCAAGCCACGGTCGACGAGCTAATAGAAGTCAATTTGGGAAGTGAGGAGGACCCCAGGCCAACCTTCCTCAGTGCTCAACTATCTTATGAAGAGCAGAAGCTGTACGTCCAGTTGCTGTAAGAATATCAAGATTGCTTCGCCTGGAGTTACAAAGAAATGCCAGGACTTAGCCCCGTAGTTTCACAACATGAGCTGGCCATAAATCCCGAAGCAGAGCCAATAAAGTAGCCGCCACGACGCATGAGACCTGAGCTCATCACTCAAATATGCAATGAAGTAGACAAGCTCATTGATGTGGATTTCATCGAAGAGAATCAATATACCACGTGGCTGGCCAATATTGTGCCCGTGAAAAAGAAGAATGGACAGATTTGGATATGTGTAGACTTCCGAGATCTGAATAAGGCATGTCCTAAGGATGACTTTCTGGTGACAATAACGGAAGTCATGATTGATGCTACAACCAGTCACGAGGCCCTATCATTCATGGATGGGTCATCTGGTTATAATCAAATATGGATCATGGAGCATGACCAGGTCCACACTGCCTTCCGAACCCCCAAGGGCATCTACCATAAGAAAAGAATATCGTTCGGTCTGAAGAATGCTGGTGCAACCTACCAGCGAGCAATGACCAAAATTTTTGATAAGCTGCTCTACCACAAGGTCAAGTTCTACATAGACGATCTGATGGTCAATACCGGAAGAAAAGAAGACCATCTGGAGGACCCTCGAGCCATATTTCAGAGGCTAAGGATGTATGAATTAAAAATGAACCCCATGAAGTGTGCCTTCGGAGTGTCAAGCGGTAAATTCTTGGGCTTTATCGTCAGATATCGGGGGATTGAAATAGACCCAGCAAAGATCAAGGCAATTCAGGGGTTTCCTCCGCCAAGGAACATCTCCGAGCTTAGACCTCTTCAGGGCCGACTGGCTTATATCCGGCGGTTTATATCCAATTTATCGGGGTGGTGCCACCCCTTTCATAAATTAATGATGAAAGATGTTCCCTTTTACTGGGATGAAGAATACCAAACAGCTCTGGGCAAGCTGAAAGATTACCTGAAAACTCCTCCAGTGCTTGGCGCACCGGTGAAAGGACGGTCACTGATTGTGTATATAGCAGCCACCTACTACTCTCTGGGGGCAATGCTGGCCCGGAATAATGAAGAAGGAAAAGAACAAGCCCTCTACTATCTCAATCGAAGACTGGTTAGAACTGAAAAAAATTATACTTTCATTGAGAAGGTCTACTTGGCGCTGGTCTTCGCAGTCAAGAAACTCCGGCACTATATGTTGTCGCATGAGATAAGGCTGATATCCAAGGCGGATCCGCTAAACTATACCCTATCACAACCGGGCTCAAAGGCCGCTTAGGCAAATAGGTGGTAATCCTCATGGAGTTTGACATCTCCTATGTACCGCAGAAAGCTGTTAAAGGCCAGGCCATCACAGATTTCTTTGTTGCGCATCCAACACCTGAAGAATATCCGCTGGAGACAGAACTCCCTGAAGATGAGGCCCTGGAGGCAGACCAAGTGCAACACAGTCTGTGGCAGTTGTATTTCGATGGTGCATCCAGAATTGATACTCCGGCAACTGGATCAGCTAAAGTCAGAGCCAGCGCAGGCATAGTCCTGAAGACTCCTGATGGGGAAGTCATATATACCTTCTGCTCAATAAACAAGCCTTGCACGAACAACGAAGCATAGTATGAGGCCTTGGTTATCGGGCTGCAAATTACTGTGTCTATGGGGATTCGAATGCTTGAGGCGTTCGAGATTCCATGCTAGTTGTAAAACAAGTGGGAGGGGAGTTCGATTTGCAGAAGTAGGAACTTCTCCCTCACCACCAACTGGCGTTGTGTCTGATGGTGAAATTCTACTTCATTGAAGTGGAGCACATCAATCGAGGATAGAATGCCCAGGTTGATGCCCTTGCAAAGCTGGCTAGTTCCTTGTCGGTCCCGTCAGACACAAGCCTGAATATAAACGTCATCAACAGACGTCAGATCCCCAACATGATAGAGGTCCTGTCCAATGAAGAAGAGAACGAAGTGGCGACTGTGGAAGAAATCCAATAGCTCGATTTGCTAGAGCACCTCCTACGCTGGTTCCAGCACCAGTAGCTCCTGAAAGAGAAAGAGCAGAGAATGAAATTGCTTAGAATCAAAGACTCCTACGAGTTAAGGAACGGAACTTTGTTCCAAATAATGGCGGATGCCCAAAAGAAGATTCTACTTCGTTGCCTGTCTATAGAAGAAGCATGGCAGGTGATGAAAGAAGTTCATGTCGGGTCAGCCCGGGCTCACCAGGCTGGTCCAAAAATGAAGATTGAAATAAAGAAATTAGGCTACTATTGGCCCACTATATTTGACGACTGCTACAAGTTTGCCAAGTCATGTCAGAAATGCCAAGAGCACGCCACCGTGCCAAGGAGGCCTCCAGTGCCTTTACACCCCACTATCCCAAGTTGGCCATTTGCCCAATGGGGCACAGATGTTGTAACATCCCGAGAATTTAATTAGAACGAAATGGTGGAATTTAAAATTTTCTTTCTGGAGAAACTCAAATAATTCAAAAAAAAAATCTGAAAAAAATGATAATCGTGTAGAGGATGAAAAGTTTTGACTATTTTCCTTCTAAGTCAAACCCTAATTAAAATCCTAACTAAGCCGAATTAAGGAATTAAGGCTAAAATCAGACCTTTAAGTAACTGAACCTTAGATTGCTTAATTAGAACCCAAATCACGATCATTTGAGCCCAAATCAAGCCCATTGGATCGGTCTCGATCGGTATCCCATTAGCCATTTCGTTGCTCGCCAAAACCCTAGCCCTAAAGTTTGAATTTGGGCGAGTTGCGGCGGCGGGACTTAGTCAAGCGCGAATCGCGCGCGACCCGCGTGCGTGGGACTCTATCCCTTTCAATCGACGCTTCCAGAACCAATTGACCCTATAAAACCAGCCCTAGCCCGACCTAGTATTGACGTTTGTTGCGGCTGTCGGCGAGGAGCGTGTTTATGGGAGAATTCGTCGAGTTGGCGAGTGTGTTCTTCGTGCGATCTTGGTGGCCTGCGTCCTCTTCTTCCTTTGATTTACATAGGTCATAGTGGCCCAAACATAAGTTAAAATATACCATCGCATGCGCCTTCATATCTTCTTTCTATTAGTATTAAAAGTCCCAAATTTCATCCTATGTAGAGGTCGTATTAATAATTTTAGTAGAAGCATGTCAATTTAGGGTTCTGTCCTCGATAGCTACAATATATTGTTTGAATTTATGATGTATAGTAGGCTAAAAACAAATTAATCATGCCTATTTGCGTGGATTTTCATGCTCTTTCT
This sequence comes from Amorphophallus konjac, assembly GCA_022559845.1. Taxonomy (NCBI): domain Eukaryota; kingdom Viridiplantae; phylum Streptophyta; class Magnoliopsida; order Alismatales; family Araceae; genus Amorphophallus; species Amorphophallus konjac. The sequence continues at coordinate 110,865,428 of CM040119.1, read as the reverse complement.
ATTGCTTTCATTTTGCCCAATTATAGTTTAGTGTATCGTTCGGATTTGGCGTTGCAAATAGTGTCTATCAAAGATCGCCGGAGACCGGGTTGTCGACCTGTTTGCAGTTGTAACAGGAACCGCCCCGGGTCCCTAGCGGTCGCTCGATAGACCGTTTCACCTGATTACTATTATGGACTATGCGGCCTATCAAATGACCGTTTAAGGAATCCAGTAGTCGCTCAATCGACCGTTTTTCCCTATCTTCAAGTTCTGTTGATCGTCACCCTAAACGGTCATTCGATAGACCGCTGGCCTCTGTTAGCGGTCCTAAATTAGACCGTCTCGTATCGCTGATTTCCTTTTTGCATGTATTGATTACCTCGGCTAGATTGCATGTGTAGGTCAGAAACCCATACAAGGAATTGGTAAATTATGGAATATATGAACTGATCTAACTATGTTCATGATTAATATTTTTCTTCCATCACAGTAGGTTCTCCAACATGATCTTGGTTATGAAAATTTAAATTTGTATCAATCTGTCACTATAATTATGGTGAAATAAATATCTAGGATTGTTTGACAGTCACTCCACTCCGGTGGTACTGACTGACCAATCGTCTACCGTGTTTCGATGTTTCATTAAACCTTTAATCTTGTAATGGTTGGGACTCTTCGCCGGATATTCCTTCTGTCGGACTAGGACCTCCATTATGAGACCTCCGTAAGACCCCGCGAGCCTGTGATTCCCACTAGGACGCCGGGCTGGTTGTACCCTCAAGACCTGCACCCAATTACTCGATCGAATCACCTATTTTACAGCCCAAAGTTTGGTCTGTCTTGGCTTAAAGGTGGTCACGGGCTAGACCGTCTGGTGCCTTAAGCGGTCTAGTCATGACCGTTTTTCTTGCTGGCCATGAGCCAGGTTCTGCTGGTCATCTTCCTTGTTCCCATCAACCTAGCCTTGTCTAAGTTGACCAAATCACCCCTGGCTCGACCTGAGAGGTGTAGGCTAGACCCTGGTCTAGTTCCATCATGCCTTGGGTAGGCTGGGAGCCCATTATGTTGACTAGTTCAGTCTTGCTGGGCCCAGAATAGTTACGGTTGTCATTGGACCATTTTCATCCTCCAAGCGGCCATCCAAGGACCGTTTCTGGATGGGGCAGCCCAATAAAGACCGTTTACCTTTGCTATGGTCCAGGCACTTTCTCGTACTTGGCGGCCCCCTGTGGACCGTTTTCATTTGGTAAACGGCATGCTGAGGATCATTTTAATTCGTGACTCTGGGTCTCGTTCTTCTGGCCTAGTATCACATGGAGCGGTCCATGTTAGACCATTTTTATCTTGTTGCGGTCCATATATGACCGCAACTCAGCCTGAAGTGTGTTTCACGTGTTTCTTGTGTGTTCTAGTAAGTTGAGCCAAGATGGGCTTAAGTTACAATAAATCTTGATTTTGTTCTTGTCCTTTACAAGCCATAAATCTTATGGCTTTGCATTCTATTATTGAAATCTCTCTTGATCTTAGAAATTAAGTTGCATAGCTCGACCTTGGAATTCTTGGCCGATTCCAATGAATGTCTAGATATTACTTGGGATCTTGGATCCACCAAATCAATGCCAACGCATCATAAGGGCCCGGTCTGATCCTGGGAGGAGCGCCTGAAAAGTACTAGTGTCCCGGGGAGTTGTAATGACATGGTGAGGCATTGCACCGAGTGCATGACTAGCATGTGTCTATGACATTCATCCATTTTCTCTGTACATCTATTAGATTCCTACATGGAATTTATGACTTGCCTGTTTGTGTGCTTGATCGGCCAATTCCTGGAAATTGATATATCTATGTTCAAATCATTCTATTATTTTCGTTTCCATCAATTCTTATGTAACTTGTTTATCGTTCTTAGTTCGCATGCATGGCAGTTAATTAATGTGGTTAACTATTTAAACTTTGCCTGCTATTGCCTACTGAGCATTCACTCACCCAATTTTTCCCCCATTTTCAGGTATCTTCGATTAGGAAACGCAAACGGACGGGGATGGGCAAGAGTAAAGACCCGGAGTGCAACTATTAGATGTGCTGGTGGCAGATGTCTTAGTAGAGTTTGAAGTAGTACACTTGGGTCTAAATGAGTCCTCAATAGAGTTGTAATCTTTTCTTTCTTCTTTTCTTCGAGTTGAAATGTAAGATGTTTGGAAACGTTTTATTCTCTAATCATGAGTAAATTGGTAATTATAGAGTAATTCCTTCTCCTTGCAATTATGATCTCTTATTTCCGTTATCGCTCTGTTATCATGAATGTATATAATTGCCGCATTCCGATATTCCGCATCGAGACGTGACAGTTTTGTGGTATCAGAGCCTAGGTTTTTTAAGTTCCTAGGTTTATAAGTGATGTCGTAGAACCCATGACCTTATTAAAGTCTAAAGATCTAACCCGGTGAGATTGGGTAGAGACTGGGGTTGAGTAAATTAAATTGATTCTAAAGAGACTCTGTTAGGCCATTCTTTACTTGACTTTTCCTACATGTAGGCAATCTGTTCAATGGCGGCGGAACCTGTGCAGTGGAGAGATATACAACGAACTGTGCAAGGTTTAACTCAGGCCCTCTAGCAGGTGGCCCAAGGAGGAGGAGCACACCATGGACCTGCTGATCTCCATCGGAATTTCTGAGGAATGAATACCCCACGATTTGGAGGATCGACAGATCCTGATGAAGCCGAGAATTGGCTGAAGGAGATAGAGCGAGTCTTTAGAGTCATGCAGTGCGGTGATCAAGACCGGTGCTCTTTGCTACCTTCCAGTTGGAACGCGATGCACGTGCTTGGTGGGAAGCAGTAGAAGCCACACTAGGTAAAAGGCATGCGACGTGGGATGAATTCAAGGAACATTTTAATAGCAAGTATTTTTTAGACCGGGTGCAAGAGAAGAAGGCGGCGGAGTTCGCTGCTTTAAAACAAAAGAACGTATCAGTTGCTGAATACGAAGCTCAGTTCTCCAGGCTGTCTCGCTATGCGACTCATTTGGTATCTACTGAAAAGATGAAGGCCAAGCGGTTTCTCAATGGATTAAATCTTCAATATATTAACTAATTGGCACCTTTGGAGATTCACACTTATGCTGAGAATGTCAGGAAAGCTCAAGTTCTTGAAGATACATTAGAGATGACGGATCAAATCCGAGGAAGAGACAAGAGGAAAGATTCAACAACTAGTTCTGGGAATTTTAAACCCACTAATGGCAAGAAGAGGCCCAATGGCGGGTCGAGTTCATCACAGGACAAGAAGTCGAGGAACGGCGATAAGATGGCCAGTTCAGTTGTCCCGTCTAAGGCTATTTACAAGTTTTGTGACCGTCCAGGTCACAAGATGGAGGAGTGTTAGCGCGAGCTAGGCGCCTGTCTACGCTGCGGAAGCTAGGACCATCGTATTCCTGAGTGTCCCCTCCTGTCCGACCAAGCTACACCAAATAAACCGCAAGGAGGTCAGAAGCGGCCGGGCAAGCTTCAAGCCCTACAAGAAACTGAGATCGAAACCACCGAGGAGGGAGGGCTTGTTGAAGGTACACTTATTGTCTATGATAAGCCAACTTTCATTCTATTAGATACCGGAGTAACGCATTCCTTTATTTCTCAGAGTTTTGCTAAGCCTTTAACTGTAAAATGTATATTAATGAATTCTCTATTGGAAATTTCAACCCCTATTGGTTCGGGTTCAACAATCAAATATTACTACCCTTCTAGTAAGATCCTGATTAGTGGGCAGAATATGCCAGCTGATTTGGTTTGTATGGCAATGAGGGATTACGATGTAATCCTACGAGCTGATTGGTTGGCTAGAAATGAGGCCAGTGTTCATTGTAGAACTAGCTCCGTGTCTTTTTCTGGACACCCCGAGCTTTCTTTTATTGGGGTTAGGCACTCTAAGTCTGTGCCACTCATTTTGGCTCTTCGAGCTGAGAAGTTATTGAAGAAAGAATGTCAGGCTTTACTAGCCTTGGTTTCTTTAACCAATAAGAAGGAGCTTGAGATTAAGGACATCCCTATTGTTTAAGATTTTCCAGATGTTTTTCCTGAGGATTTGCCAGACTTCCACCTGAGAGAGAGGTACTCCTTTCTATTGATCTAATTCCTGACGCATCCCCTGTTTCTAAGGCTCTGTATCGTATGTCTCCTGTGGAGTTGAGAGAATTAAAGTGGCAATTAATGGAGTTACTCGAGAAGGGGTTTATTCGTCCGAGTACGTCCCCGTGGGGAGCCCCAGTATTGTTCGTACGAAAGAAGGATGGTTCGTTGAGACTGTGCATCGACTACCGGTAATTGAACCAACTTACTATCAAGAACAAGTACCCATTGCCAAGAATAGATGAATTGTTCGATCAGATAGCAGGAGCATAATATTTCTCTAAGATTGATCTTCGATCAGGATACCATCAACTGCGGATCAAGGATGATGATATCTTTAAAACTGCCTTCGTAACAGGTACGAGCATTTTGAATTTGTGGTAATGCCTTTTGGACTAACGAATGCTCCTGCAGCTTTCATGCAGTTGATGAATAGTGTGTTTTGGCCCTACCTAGATCAGTGGGTCGTGGTGTTTATTGATGATATTTTGATATACTCTAAGAATGAGGAGGAGCATGCTGAGCACTTAAGGATGGCGTTGCAATTATTGAGAGATCATCAGTTGTACGCCAAGTTTAGTAAATGTGATTTCTGGCTACATGAAGTGTCTTTCCTAGGACATATTATCACTAAAGAAGGAATTTCTTTTGACTCCTCGAAGGTGGAGGCAATAAGAAACTGGGATAGGCCTGTGAATGTAACTGAAGTAAGAAGTTTTCTAGGCCTAGCTGGTTATTATCAGAGATTTATCAGAGATTTCTCCAAGATTGTGGTACCCCTGACCAGATTGACCCGCAAGGAGAATCAGTTTGAGTGGTCGGAAGATTATGAGTAGAGTTTCCAAACCCTGAAGGACTGTTTGACCACTGCCCTTGTTTTGACCTTGCCTTCTGGAGAAGGAGGATTTGAAGTCTACACAGACGCTTCGAGCATTGGCTTGGGTTGTGTGCTTATGCAGAATGGCAGGGTGATAGCCTATTCCTCTAGGCAACTAAGGAAGCATGAAGAAAATTATCTCGTCCATGATTTGGAACTTGCTGCGGTGGTGTTTGCCCTAAAAATTTGGAGGCATTACTTATACGGAGAGGCTTTTACTATGTTCTCTAACCATAAGAGCCTTAAATACCTATTTTCTCATAAGGAAATTGACATGAGGCAGAGAAGGTGGCTCAAGTATTTGAAGGATTTTGATTTCTCCATTGAGTACTATCCTGGAAAAGGTAATGTGGTGGCTGATGCTTTGAGCCGCAAAACGAATAGCAAAATTGTCAAGTCTCATGTTGCAAGAATGGAGACTGCTTGAACAGTTGGCTAGTTTAGACCTCAATGTTAGTAAGGATCGGGTCATGATCGCTCAGTTTCAGCTTCGTCCAGAATTATTGATGGAAATCAAGTCCCTGCAAGGAAATAATCTGATGTTGGTAGAGATCAAGGAAAGTCTGAGCAATAGACCAGATTTTATATTATCCGATGACGATAGGATGTTGTTTCGAGGAAGAACATGTGTTCCTGATGTGGCTGAAGTAAACGGCAAAATCTTAGAAGAAGCCCATAGGTCCAGGTATACTATTCACTCTGGAAGTACTAAGATGTACCAGGATTTAAAAAGGACCTTTTGGTGGCCGAGCATGAAAAAGGAAGTAGCAGAATTCGTGAGTAGATGCTTGGTATGTCAGCAAGTAAATGCTGAGCATTTCAGACTTGCTGGGAAGTTAAAGCCGCTCGATATACCACAATGGAAATGGGAGAGCATCAGCATGGATTTTATCATGGGTCTACCTAGGACTCGTGGTGGACTTGATGTGATATGGGTCATTATTGATAGACTGACTAAGTCTGCTCATTTCTTATCCATTAAGTCGAAGTGGACCGTTGATGTTTTGGCTGCTTTGTATATGAAGGAAGTAGTAAGACTTCATGGAGTACCGGTAAGCATTGTGTCAGATAGAGACCTCAGGTTTACTTCGCATTTTTGGAGAGGACTGCAAGAGTCCTTGGGAACCCGTCGGAATTTCAACACTGCCTTTCATCCTCAGACGGATGGGTAGACCGAAAGAACTAATCAGATCGTTGAAGATATGCTAAGGGCTTGTATAATTGACTTTAGGCAGCCGATATGAGCACTTGGCTTTGATTGAGTTTGCCTACAATAATAGCTACCAGTCCAGTATCCAGATGGCTCCGTTCGAGGTCTTTATGGAAGGAGTTGTCGATCACCATTGTGTTGGGATGAGATAGGAGAGAAGCAATGGTTGGGACCGGATCTCATTTCAGAATCATCCAAGAACATCCGTGTTATCCGAGATCATCTGCAAGTGGCACAATCGAGACAGAGAAGTTATGCTGATAATAGAAGGAGAGCCTTGGAGTTTCAAGTCGGCGAGCATGTATTCTTGAAGATTTTGCCTATGAGAGGAATTCGAAGGTTTAGCATTCGTAGCAAGCTAAGTCCGAGATAGGTTGGCCCATTTGAGATTTTAGAAAGAGTTGGAGAAGTTACTTACAGTTTAGCTTTACCACCTCAGTTATCTGGAGTACACAATATTTTTCACATATCTATGTTACGGAAATATGTTTATGACCCCACTCACATCATTCAACATGCGGATCTGGAATTAAAGGAAGATTTGACTTATGAGGAAAAGCCCATAAAGATTTTGGATCGGAAGGAACAGCAACTCAAGACTCGTTCCATACCTATGGTCAAAGTTCAATGGAGCCGACGAGGAACCGAAGAAGCTACTTGGGAGTCTGAAGATGCTATCCGAAAGTAATACCCCAATTTATTCTAAGGTCAATTATCTTCTATCCCCATTTCGATAAGTACAGTGAATTTGGAGGACCAAATTACTTAAAGTGGGGGAGGGTGTAACATCCTGAGGATTTAATTAGAACTAACTGGTGGAATTTAAAATTTTCTTTCGGGAGAAACTCAAATAATTTATAAAAAAATCTAGACAAAATGATAATCGTGTAGAAGATGAAAAGTTTAGACTATTGTCCTTCTAAGTCAAACCCTAATTAAAATCCTAACTAAGCTGAATTAAGGAATTAAGGCTAAAATCGGACTTTTAAGTAACCGAACCTTAGATTGCTTAATTAGAACCCAAATCGCGATCATTTGAGCCCAAATCAAGCCCATTGGATTGGTCTCGATCGGTAGCCCATTAGCCATGTCGTTGCTCGCCAAAACCCTAGCCCTAAAGTTTGAATTTGGGCGAGTTACGGTGGAGGGACTTAGTCAAGCGCGAATCGCGCGTGACCCACGTGCATGGTGTTGTGCCCCTTAGGCACAATCATATGATATTTTGTTTTGATGATAGCAACACAGTGATTGTGCTTATTATACATTGCCCTAATGCATTGCATGCGTTCAGAGTCAGTACATTGATTAAGTCTGTACAAGGTATTTCATGCATGCTATCAAGCCAGCACAAGTCCATATATCCGCATGCTATCAAGTCCACACAGTCTATACATTCAAATGGCATGTTTGCACGCTATAAAGTCTGTACAGAGTCTTTGTAGTGTCTGGCTAGCAAGTATGCACATCGGCTGCACAACACAAACAAAGTCTATACATTCTGTTTCATCGCATGCTTGCCTTATGCATGCGGAGTCTATACATTCTCTGCTGATGTGTTTATGCTGCAGCTCATTAAGTCTGTACATTCTTCAAGTGCATCATCTCAGCAAGTCTATACATTGAACTTGAGCATATAGGAAGTCTGTACAGCCATTTGCATTGCACTTAAAGTCTATACATTGGCAAGTCTGTACATCGACTTGTTCATGCATTCATCTCAAGTCTGTACATCCACCAGCTGAACTGAGCAAAGTCTATACATTCGATAGTTCAGCTCGTGACTAAGTCTGTACAGCCAGTGCATATGTTAAGTCTATACATTGCATCTTTACCTACGTTCTGAACTGAGCAAGTCTATACACTCCTTATCCTTACCTACGTTCAGAACACCAAGTCTGTACATTGGGCTATCACATAAAGTCTATACATCCCTTAGCCAGAAATGTGCATTCAACAAGTCTGTACATCGCATCGTCTCATGCATCGTCTCAATCAAAGTCTATACATTGTAGCCTGTTCGTGTTCTAGCTTTCAAAGTCTAGACATTGTCTGCCCTGCAGAACACTAACTCCATACATTAGCACTGTAGCATGCACGAACTCTAAGTCTGTACATTCGTTGCGTCTTGTGCATGTATCATTCAAAGTCTATATAGCCTGTGTTCACAACACAAAGTCTGTACATCGTTCTGCTTGCACAAACGCCAAGTCTATACATTGGCTTTGCATGCACGAGCTGAGGTCTATACACTGTCCACTTGTAGCATTAGTACAAGTCTGTACAGCATGTGTGCTTCATTCACAGAGTCCATACATTGCTTCATGCATTGCACGAAGTCTGCACATTGTGTGTTGCCATGTTTTAGCTTTGCATTCACGAAGTCTGTACATTGCTTATACATTGCACGCAGAGTCTACACATCCATTTGGCAAGCCTGAGCTTTCATCGTCAATGTACATACTTCACCATATGCATACTGCAGCATGTGCTATCAAGTCTATACACTCATAACTCTAGCAAGTGCATTCTGTGCTTCAATCATTTCTAAGTCTGTACATGCTTTGCCTTCGCATTGCAAAGTCTATACATTGCAAAGTCTACACACTGCATCGGTGAGCTGCATACACTGCATCAAGTCTATACAACGTCTGCACATTACATACTATAAAGTCTGTACAAGGTGTCGACATTAAACTGATAAGTTTCTCTCTGTCTGACAGGTACTGTTCGTGAAGCTTATGAAGGGCATGTGATCCGAGGCTGGAAGGGCTGACAGGAAGATGACACGTGCCCAAAACATCTGGGCGAGAACTGTGGAAGACACGCGCCCAGTGCTGCTCCTGCTGGAATTGCTTATAAAAGGAAGCCTTCTTCCACAGAAGAAGACTGATCGAATACAGAAGACTTGAAAGAAAAGCAGAAGAGCAGAGAGCCCTTTCGATCCAGCAGGAGAGAAAAGAAAGAGAGTTGAGAGAGAGAAGAGTTGAGAGAGTTTTATTCCTCATATCTTTGGTTCAAAACCAGATCTTAAGGTTGCTCACCTATTTGAGGTACATTCCCTGCAGGGATACTTTTTCCTTTTCGTTTGTTTCTATTTTGTTTTTCGAACTGCTTTCATCAAGCTGTTAGTCAGCGTTTACAGTGAAGGATTCCACTGGACGGCTAAGCTGTATTGCCTAGCGGTTTTGCAGAGGAGGATTCCTCTGGACAGCAAGCTGTGAGGCTCAGCAGGCGAGGTGGATATCTCGGACAGCAAGCTGTGAGGCTCAGCGGGTTGTAGGCAAGCTGTGAGGCCCAGCGGTTCAAGCTGTGAGTCAACAGTAATCCACACTCGGGTTAAGTGTGGGGTGGATGTAGGTCTGGAGGACCGAACCACCTAAAAACCTCTGTCTACTGTGTGATTACTTTGTGGTTTGCATCGCCTCTTTATTCTAGTACTCTGCGTAGTAGATGTTTGTTTAAGTTCTTCAGCAGTTCTGGTTGGTCTTTGATTTGTGCATTCTATCTGTTTAGCAGAATTTCTCATTCTGCATTTGATTCTGCTGCAGTAGTTTTTATCGGGTGTTTGATCTATTCACCCCCCTCTAGATCACCCCAAGCGTCCCAACAATTGGTATCAGAGCCTAACTCTTTGTGCAGGACTAACATCCTAAAGAGGAACGGCCATGGATGCTAGAGGGTTAACAGCAGAGGGACAGTCCACTACGAAGCCACCATTCTTCGACGGATCCAACTACCCATATTGGAAGAACCGGATGCAGGTCTTCCTCAGAGCTAAAGATTACGAGGTCTGGAAAATTGTGAGCAAAGGTCCTTATGAGATACATGAGAACGAGGAATTGTGGACTAGAGAAGAAATCAGGAAATCTACTCTGAATTGGAGCGCCATCAACGCCATTCAGTGTGCACTCCATCCCACTGAATGTGATAGAGTGTCATCCTGCAAGACGGCGAAGGAGATGTGGGATACCCTTGAAGTCATTTATGAGGGAACATCTCAAGTGAGAGAGAAGAGGGCTAATATGTTAGTGACAAAGTATGAAGCATTTCGGATGAAGCCCCGTGAGACAGTGACCGAAATGTATGCTCGTCTGACCATCATAACAAATGGTCTAAGAAATCTGGCAAAAAGTTATACTGATCATGAAGTTGTGAGGAAGATCCTTCGATCGTTGACTCCGATATGGCATACCAAAGCAACTGTGGTTGAGGAGTCAAAAGATCTACAAAAGATGAAACCTAATGAGCTGATAGGCTCTTTGATGGCGTACGAGATGAATCTTCTACAAGCTGAAGAGCTCGAATACAAGAAGCCTATTGCTCTGAAGGCCAAGCATAGCTGTTCAAAATAGTCTAGATGCAATGGATCATCTAGTGATCGGAGCCTATCTGGATCGGAGTTTGAAAATGATGAACTAGCTATGATTACAAGAGAGTTCAGAAGATTTCTTAGAATAGAAGGGAAAAATATCTACAGAAAACACCACAGCAGGAAGAAAAACAGGTATAAATTTAACCCTGCTGAAAAATCTGACGATAATACTTGTTATCATTGCAGGAAGAGTGGCCATATGAAGGCTGATTGTCCAGAGTTACAGAAAATCAAAGGAAGACCATGGAAGAAAGCGCCAAAGGGAAAGGCCATGGTCAGTACATGGAGTGATGAGAAAGAAGGCACGCTGAGCACTTCCTCAGATAGTGAGAAACAAGAAAAGGACATCTACTTGATGGCCAGGAATGGAGAAGAAGAAGAAGAGTCTGATCAGGTATCATCCCCTTTCAAACATTATACTATTTCTGATTGGGAGGATGCTTATGGAGAACTGTTAGATAAAGCGAATGATATTAAGAAGGAAAACATACTCTTGAAGAAGAAAATGAATTCTCTAGTTAATGATAAAACACTTTCTGATAAAGTTGCATGTTTACAATCAGAGAATGACAAATTAAAAAGTGCATGTTCTGAGTTTGATGAATTAAAGCATGTTTTGATTGATTGTAGGAAAGAAAATGAGTTGCTGAAAAATGCCATTGATGAGTTGAAATTATTAATTCAGAAATTTGAAAATAAAGATTTCAACTGAAAAATATGAAGCTATCTTGTCAGTGAATGCTGAATTGAATAAAACTATTAAAAATCTGGAAAATGAAAATTCTGACAAAAAGAAAATCATTGAAAGCATGACCCAAGGAACAGAAAATCTTAATGCCTTGCTAGGGTCAAAAGTCAACTTCAGAAAGGAGGGTCTCAGTTTTAATCCCTCAGCTAAGAAGAGTTTTGAACTGAAAACCATTTCATTCATGGGAGAAAAGAATAAAGGACCACTCATAAAAATGGTCAATGAAAAATCTGCTTTCAATAATGTAAAATCAAAGGTGTCCAGTGCTAAGGACAAGGGAAAGCAGAAAGTTGTAGAGCCTAGAACTGCTTGCTCTTCTCCCAAGGGTAAGTCCAAGGCTAGGGGTCAGCCAGCTAGCACATCAAAACCCCAGTCCAAGGTTGCTAAGTCTCCACCACCATCAACTACTCAGAAAAAGACCCAATATAAGTCAGTGTAGAAACCTAGAGGGTCAAAGGTGGCAGGGAGACGAAGTGTAGCTAGGAACCAGTTTGCACATCCCTATTTCCCTCGAGCCCAAGTCTATCATCACAATCACTCACAACTACTTAATAGGTTTGGGTGGAACCCTGTATACATGAGGTTTAGGTATCAGAATTTCCACATTCAGCCCTATAGATCTCAGCCAGCTAGGAGATGGGATAGTCACTTTAGGACATGGAGTCCTAGTCAACAGGTGTTCTATGGTCAGCCTAGGACCAATTTTGGCCACAACTTCCAATACACTCATTGGCCAAGGCACTGGCAGAAAAACAACAATGTTTCTAATAAAATGAATGCCAGGACTATACAAAAACCATCACAGCACCAGAAAAAGAAAGCTAAACCTGTTGGTGCTGAGAAAAAGAAAAATAACAAAAAGAACTCTCAAGCTGTAGAATCCACCAAACCATCCACTTTGACACAAGTGTGGATCCCTAAATAGCTTTTGTCATGTTTTCACTCTCACATATCTGCTTCTGTCTTGGGGCCCAAACTATCTTGGGTTCCAAAATCTGCTCCCTAAGTGTGTTTGCAGGTATGCCTGGTAGCCGGGAACAAAATGATGAAACAGGAATAGCTACTCCAGGCATATGACAAGAGGCAGGGCCAAAATTTCTAAAAGCTGAAAGAAATTGGAGGCCTTGTCAACAATCTGATGCAACACCAAGGGTAAAAATAAATCAGTCAGGTAAAGCAGGTAAGTGATTTACCTTCAGAATTGAAAAAGTCATGTTGATTTGGTTGTTTAATTTCTGATGTTCTCTTCTTGTCTAGCTGATCAGTCTGCATTCCAGACTCAGCTACTGAATTTAATTTTGCACATATCTGATGCTCTTCTCTTGCCATTTATTGCACTGTGTACATAAGATGCTAGATGCACTGCACAACCACTCTTGTAGTCAATGCATACCCTGCACCGAGTTTACTTAAACACATGTTCATGGTTGTTCATACATTGCATCGAGTATGCTTCTCTCATGTTTGTGCATGTATGTACTTTGCACTGAGCTCACTTATTCATGTGTTGCACTGAGTTTGTATGGTTCATTTAATGCATATAGTTGATGCATGTGTCTAATGTCTGCATATATCATTTGCATCAAGGAAGTTGTTTAATGCATATAGGACTGCTTTGCACTGCATTTCATTGCATGACCACTATGGTATATAGGGTCCATTCTTCACATAGAGCAGTGTACTGCATATCATTGAATTTAAAAATTTTAAAAAGAAATGACTCATTGCATAGCATTTTTATTTACATCATGGTGTCAGGGGGAGCTGAGAGTTATGTTCAGTACGTTGAATCTTTTTCACTCCTCATTGTTCCCACTCACTCCATTCATAATCTTTGACATCATATGCTCTTGGACTTTCATGCCTATTGCTATCACTTTTTAACAATTGCCATCATTTCCCTAACCTTCACTGAACAACAATATTGCTTCTGGTTTAGTGCATTGAGCTGTGGTCATTGCAATTGTTCATATATAAGAATCACACTTGCAAATTGAGAAGAACTAAAGGTTTAACCTTTATAAATTGAAGAGTTAAATGTCTGCACTTCAGAACTTGAGATAAAAGAAAACTTTTATAGCTCTTAATCTTTGTCTCATGGTTAGAATAGAAAAAGTTTTTTTTTAATGCCTGAATGTGTTAAACTGGATATGTCTAGAAAAGGTAAATAGAGTGTGTACTGTTTTTTTTAAACAATCACTCTAAAAGAAATAAGGGCAGCAGTAAATAAGATCATCAATGTAAAGAGCTGAACACAGTGACAGAGCAATGGCTGAATTGCATTGAGAAACTGTGATATCCTCCAAAGAAGCAGGAGAATTCATAAGTCATGAAGTGCTTCAGACTATCTCTGTTCATAGGGTCAAATCTATAGGGGGAGTCTTCACCAAGTAACTGGGGGTACTGGCCTCTGATCAAGGTATGCCCTTAATGTCAAAGGTGAAAATTGTTCCTTGTAGGTCTTGATCTGAAGTAGATCTAGTAGTTTATGCCTAGTAACTGGGGGTACCTACCTCTGATCAAGGTGTACACCTAATGTCAACAGCATAAATGCCACTGGTCTATTCACTTAGCTCAGTTTCTGAAAAATTAAAAGGTGAAAAACAAACTGCTGTAACCCTTTGAAATCAAAAGTCATTGAGTGTAGATTATTTTTTCTCAATACATATTCATGTTGCCTTTCTTAAACTTCCATGTTTAATCACAAAGGGTATTGTTTCTGACTTATCTATTCAAGCCATGTGCCCTAGATTCATTGCTATAAATGGAGTCTATAACTCTTTTTCAGTAGTCAGCTGCTTTACTCTATATTTATCACTGTTAAACCTGAACTCTTTCAAGACCGTAAATTACAGATTCTTATGCTTTAATAGTTGTCTATAATCATGCTCAATTTCTGAACCAATGCATCAGCTGTTGTCTGTTGACCCTCCTACCTTCTCTACCGTTTGATTATCTGTTTCATCCATCCATATTCCTTCTCAAAGGGGGAGAAATAATTTCAGGGGGAGTTATTCATTCAGGGGGAGTTTGAGCTATTCTAAGGGAAATCTGCAATGTATTCTGCATGTTGCACTCATGTTTTTCTTTCTTTTTGATCATGTCAAAGGGGGAGAAAATTTGGTTGGTGACTTACTGTCACTTTGTTGCCATCATCAAAAAGGGGGAGAATGTTGTGCCCCTTAGGCACAAGCATATGATATTTTGTTTTGATGATAGCAACACAGTGATTGTGCTTAGTATACATTGCCCTGTAGCATTCCATGCGTTCAGAGTCAGTACATTGCTTAAGTCTGTACAGGGTATTTCATGCATGCTATCAAGCCAGCACAAGTCCATACATCCGCATGCTATCAAGTCCACACAGTCTATACATTCAAATGGCATGTTTGCACGCTATAAAGTCTATACAGAGTCTTTGTAGTGTCTGGCTAGCAAGTATGCACATCGGCTGCACAGCACAAACAAAGTCTATACATTCTGTTACATCGCATGCTTGCCTTATGCATGCAAAGTCTATACATTCTCTGTTGATGTGTTTATGCTGCAGCTCATTAAGTCTGTACATTCTTCAGGTGCATCATCTCAGCAAGTCTATACATTGGACTTGAGCATATAGGAAGTCTGTACAGCCTTTGCATTGCACTTAAAGTCTATACATTGGCAAGTCTGTACATCGGCTTGTTCATGCATTCATCTCAAGTCTGTTCATCCACCAGCTGAACTGAGCAAAGTCTATACATCTGATAGTTCAGCTCGTGGCTAAGTCTGTACAGCCAGTGCATATGTTAAGTCTATACATTGCATCTTTACCTACGTTCTGAACTGAGCAAGTCTATACACTCCTTATCCTTACCTACGTTCAGAACACCAAGTCTGTACATTGGGCTATCACATAAAGTCTATACATCCCTTAGCTAGAAATGTGCATTCAACAAGTCTGTACATCGCATCGTCTCATGCATCGTCTCAATCAAAGTCTATACATTGCAGCCTGTTCGTGTTCTAGCTTTCAAAGTCTAGACATTGTCTGCCCTGCAGAACACTAACTCCATACATTAGCATTGTAGCATGCACGAACTCTAAGTCTGTACACACGTTGCGTCTTGTGCATGTATCATTCAAAGTCTGTACAGCCTGTGTTCACAACACAAAATCTGTACATCGTTCTGCTTGCACAAACGCCAAGTCTATACATTGGCTTTGCATGCACGAGCTGAAGTCTATACACTGTCCACTTGCAGCATTAGCACAAGTCTGTACAGCCTGTGTGCTTCATTCACAGAGTCCATACATTACTTCATGCATTGCACGAACTCTGCACATTGTGTGTTGCCATGTTTTAGCTTTGCATTCACGAAGTCTGTACATTGCTTATACATTGCACGCAGAGTCTACACATCCGTTTGGCAAGCCTGAGCCTTCATCGTCAATGTACATACTTCACCATATGCATACTGCAGCATGTGCTATCAAGTCTATACACTCATAACTCTAGCAAGTGCATTCTGTGCTTCAAGCATTTCCAAGTATGTACATGCTTTGACTTCGCATTGCAAAGTCTATACATTGCAAAGTCTACACACTGCATCGGTGAGCTGCATACACTGCATCAAGTCTATACAACGTCTGCACATTACATACTATAAAGTCTGTATAAGGTGTCGACATTAAACTGATAAGTTTCTCTCTATCTGACAGGTACTGTTCGTGAAGCTTATGAAGGGCACGTGATCCGAGGCTGGAAGGGCTGACAGAAAGATGACACGTGGCCAAAACATCTAGGCGGGAACTATGGAAGACACGCGCCCAGTGCTGCTCCTACTGGAATTGCTTATAAAAAGGAGCCTTCTTCCACAGAAGAAGACTGATCGAATACTGAAGACTTGAAAGAAAAGCAGAAGAGCAGAGAGCCCTTTCGATCCAGCCAGAGAGAAAAGAAAGAGAGTTGAGAGAGAGAAGAGTTGAGAGAGTTTTATTCCTCATATCTTTGGTTCAAAGCCAGATCTTAAGGTTGCTCACCTGTTTGAGGTACATTCCCTACAGGGATACTTTTTCCTTTTCGTTTGTTTCTGTTTTGTTTTTCGAACTCCTTTCATCAAGCTGTTAGTTAGCGTTTGCAGTGGATGATTCCACTGGACGGCTAAGCTGTATTGCCCAGTGGTTTTGCAGAGGAGGATTCCTCTGGACAGCAAGCTGTGAGGCTCAGCAGGCGAGGTGGATACCTCGGACAGTAAGTTGTGAGGCTCAGCGGGTTGTAGGCAAGCTGTGAGGCCCAGCGGTTCAAGCTGTGAGTCAGCAGTAATCCACACTCGGGTTGAGTGTGGGGTGGATGTAGGTCTGGAGGACCCAACCACCTAAAAATCTCTGTCTACTGTGTGATTGCTTTGTGGTTTGCATCGCCTCTTTATTCTAGTACTCTGCGTAGTAGATGTTTGTTTAAGTTCTTCAGCAGTTCTGGTTGGTCTTTGATTTGTGCATTCTATCTGTTTAGCAGAATTTCTCATTCTGCATTTGATTCTGCTACAGTAGTTTTTATCGGGTGTTTGATCTATTCACCCCCCTCTAGATCACCCCAAGCGTCCCAACACATGGGACACTATCCCATTCAATCGACCCTTCCAGAACCAATTGACCCTATAAAACCAGCCCTAGCCCGACCTAGTATCGACGCTTGCTGCGGCTGTCGGCGAGGAGCGTGTTTGTGGGAGAATTCGTCGAGTTGGCGAGGGTGTTCTTCGTGCGATCTTGGTGGCATGCGTCCTCTTCTTCCCTTGATTTAGGTGGGTTATAGTGGCCCAAACATAAGTTAAAATATACCATCGCATGCTGCTTTCTATCTTCTTTCTATTAGTATTAAAAGCCCTAAATTTCATCCTGTGTAGAGGTCGTATTAATGATTTTAGTAGAAGCATGTCGATTTAGGGTTCTGTCCTCGATAGCTCCAATATATTATTTGAATTTAGGCTATATAGCAGGCTAAAAACAAATTAATCATGCCTATATGGTGGATTTTCATGCTCTTTCTATTGCTTTCATTTTGCCAAATTATTGTTTAGTGTATCGTTCGGATTTGGCGTTGCAAATAGTGTCTATCAAAGATCGCCGGAGACCGGGCTTTCGACCTGTTTGTGGTCGTAACAGGAATCGCCCCGGGTCCCTAGCGGTTGCTCGATAGACCGTTTCACCGGTTACTGTTCTGGACTATGCGGCCTATCAAATGACCATTTAAGGAATCCAGCAGTCGCTCGATAGTCCGTTTTTCCCTATCTGCCAATTCTGTTGATCGTCACCCTAAACGGTCATTCGATAGACCGCTAGCCTCTGTTAGCGGTCCTAAATTAGACCGTCTCGTATCGTTGATTTCTTTTTTGTATGTATTGATTACCTCGGCTAGATTGCATGTGTGGGTCAGAAACCCACACAAGGAATTGGTAAATTATGGAATATATGAACTGATCTAACTATGTTCATGATTAATATTTCTCTTACATCACAGTACGTTCTCCAACATGATCTTGGTTATGAAAATTTAAATTTGTATCAATCTGTCTTGATAATTATGGTGAAATAAATATCTAGGATTGTTTGACAATCACTCCACTCCGGTGGTACTGACTCACCGATCGTCTACCGTTTTTTGAAGTTTCATTAAACCTTTAATCTTGTAATGGTTGGGACACTCCACTGGATATTCCTTCCGTCGGACTAGGACCTCCATTATGAGACCTCCGTAAGACCTCGCGAGCCTTAGATTCTCACTAGGACGCCAGGCGGGTTGTACCCTCAAGACATGCACCCAATTACTCGATCGAATCGCCTGTTTTATAGCCCGGAGTTCGGTCTGTCTTGGCTTAAAGGTGGCCCTGGGCTAGACCGTCGGGTGCCTTAAGCGGTCTAGTCATGACCGTTTTTCTTGCTGGCCATGAGCCAAGTTCTGCTGGTCGTCTTCCTTGTTCCCATCGACCTAGCCATGTCTAAGTTGACCAAATCACCCCTGGCTCGACCTGAGAGGTTTAGGCTGGACCCTGGTTCAGTTCCATCATGTCTTGGGCGGGCTGGGAGCCCATTATGTTGACTGCTTCAGTCTTGCTGGGCCCAGAATAGTTGCAGTTGTCATTGGACCGTTTTCATCCTCCAAGCGGCCATCCAAGGACCGTTTCTGGATGGAGTGGCCCAATATAGACTGTTTACCTTTGCTGTGGTCCAGGCACTTTATCGTACTTGGCGGCCCCCTGTGGACCGTTTTCATTTGGTAAATGGCCAACTGAGGACCATTTTCATTCGTGACTCTGGGTCTCGTTCTTCTGGCCTAGTATCGCCTGGAGCGGTCCATGTTAGACCATTTTTATCTTGTTGCGGCCCATATATGACAGCAACTCAGCCTGAAGCTTGTTTCACGTGTTTCTTGTGTGTTCTAGTAAGTTGAGCCAGGATGGGCTTAAGTTACAATAAATCCTGATTTTGTTCTTGTCCTTTATAAGCCATAAATCTTATGGCTTTCCATTCTATTATTGAAATCTCTCCTGATCTTAGTAATTAAGTTGCATAGCTCGACATTGGAATTCTTAGTCGATTCCAATGAATGTCTAGATATTACTTGGGATCTTAGATCAACCAAATCAATGCCAACGCATCATAAGGGCCCGATCTGGTGCTGGGAGGAGCACCCGAAAAGTACTAGTGCCCTGGCGAGTTGTAATGACATGGTGAGACATTGCACAGAGTGCATGACTAGCGTGTGTCTATGACATTCATCCATTTTCTCTGTACATCTATTAGATTTGATGCGGGACGAATGAGGGACCCAATGCCAAATGATGTGAATCTTGGACTCTAAGTGACGACGCGACCAGCGACACGTGAACAATAGAGCTATCTCGGCTCGACACTAAGAGCTCCTATGGGATATATGCCTTAAACAGAAATGCGAGCTCACTCGTCATCCCAATCGAGGGAAACGCGGATCCGCGCGGTTGAGAAACCGGCAGAGTCAAGGGTGGTCAACTCACTTCCGTGCTCGGGTCGAGTCACGGGACGGGTTCACTCTCTTTCTCACAGTGGTGATTAAAACTGAATTAGCAAGCTAGAATTCTAATGCACTCATGCAGCAGCATATAATCATATACTAAGTAAGCAAATGCCAAGACGTTGAGACCGTTACCTCCACGCTCTGGGCGTGGGGAAGACAACCCTAGCCAAAATCGTACTCCCGGTTAACAGTTATCAATAATTACAGAATTAAACCCACTCCACGCAGGGAGGTAATAGGTAACATGTGGGACCCAAGAGGATCGAAATTGGGTTGACGGGCAGCATTTTGAACCGCTCTGTCGGTGTCGACACGCTGCAACTTGGTGCTGTCCGAACGGCGCGGGCTGACGGTTGTGGGGTCCACGACATGCTCGGACGGCCGACTGAGGCGAGGTTGGGCCCGCTATGAAGGAAACCCCTGGAGGGACGATCCCTATGAGGCGGTTGCACTGGTTCACCTTGGGGAAGGCGAGGCGGCCGGACTTGATAGCCTTGCTGCTTGTTGTCCACGGATCTGTGCTGCTTTTTCAGGCTTGCGTTACCCGACAACAAAAATTGCTGCGACCAGGTCCAATCTCAGAACGTCATTAAACTGGCACCGCTGCGAAGCTAACTTGAAGTACTTCAACCCTCTATGGTTACAGGAATTTTGTTGGGGTCGTACCTTTCATGGGGGATTTTTCAACAGCTAAGATCCTGTCTCAGATCTGGCCAGGCAGACTGAGACCTGCCTGAGAAAGGGCGTTGACCGCGGCTGAAAATTCGGATTAGGGTGATGGAATTTTTATGGAAGCTAGAGGAAGAAGTAAGGAAGACGGTGATAATTTTTTTGTAAATTTTGGTCGAGGTTTGATATGGGAAAGCGATTTTCCAAGAGAGATGGGTCGGATCTGGACTGCAGGGGCAGATCAGATTTGGGGAAATAGCAGAGTTTTTTTGGATGGGAAAGAAAATTCTTAAAATCATAAAACATTTCTGGACGATGGCTTAAGTGAACAGAACTCCCAGTTAAAATTTCAGATCATTCTGAAATCGGAAAGGGGGGCTCATGGGCGAAAGGTTTGTTTGCTAGAACACAAGACTGCACATGGGCAGATCTAGTGGGCTGTGGGAATCTAAATGGAAAAATAAGAAAACGAAGTGGGAAAAATCTAAAACTTTTTCTGGGATGTGGGATCAACCTTGGGAACTCACCCTAAAAGTTTCAGCCTCGTCAGACCTATGAGCTGAGAGACAAAATTTCGGATGTGGCTTGCTATCCTGGGTTGGACAGAACTCCGGCGACGGCGATGGCGGTGCGACAGCGGCTCGATGGCGGCGGCGGCGGCGATGGAGAGCTTCACACACTGATAGGGGAGGAGTCACACCTCAGAGAGGCAGCCTTCATAGCTACAAGGGGAGAGAGGGGAGAGAGAGAGGGTGCGGCCCTTGGCTCTTGGCAAAATTGCACAAATTCTTTCATTAATTGTGGTGAAAATGGAAAAATACAAGCTTTTATATGAAATGGGCACCCATGGTAAATGACTAAGACTACCCTTAGATCTAGGGTGGGTGAGGGGTACAATTGGGATGCCAAAATACATTTTTCCCCATGTGGTCAAAGCCACATAAAAAATTTAGCCTAATAAGGCCAAAAGAAGGGGCGCCCTCCTCATGGGTCAAAGATGGCAACTTTGGGCCAAAGACCAACTAATTGGCCCATGAACCCTTGTAGCCTATGGAGCCTTCCAAGCTAGGAAGCCCATGATAGAGGGAAAAGCCCAGTTGGGCTTTAAGTGGCCTGAAGGTCCAATATGAAGGCCTTAAGGTCTAATATGAACATAACCCCTTAATGGACTCTAATAAGTGTAACCTCTTAATGGACTCTAAGTGAACTTGACCCAATGGCCTATTAATAGCCTTACAATGGAGCCCAATTGAAAACCCAAACAAACACACATTACAAACACACTAATGCAATGCAATAAATACCAAATACACCCCAATAAATACTAGAAAATACCCATTTTCAAGACTGAGACTCCAAACTATCTCCAAGCCAAAGGGATGCCGTTGTAGCTCGAGTGATACTGCGCGTACTGTACCGACAGCTCGCCGACTCATGCTTCTCGATCGCTCTGGTGTCTGCACCAATTCTCCCCGGGTGGGAGAAACTCGACCCTGTCGAGTAAGGGTCGGGATCACTCTGGTAGCGCTCTAGAAGGTCCCGATCTATCCTCTGTAACTCTGCCCTGGTGATCCACGTATCCTTGGTGGTGGGTCACCCTCTCCATCGCACTAGGTAGCGTGGGTAGGATCCACTCCTGGTAATAGTCACCTGCTCATCCAGTATATGATCTATATACTCACGCTGCCGTGGGAACTAGGCTGGTGGTGGACACTCAGGTGTGGGGTCACTCTCAAGAGGGGGAGACGACTCAAAAGGCTCACTAGGGATCACCGATGGGTCCCTATAAGCAACTAGATCCAACACATTGAAAGTAGAGCTTATCCCATATTCCTCAGGCAGGTCCACAACATACGCATTAGATCCGACGCGTTTCAACACTTGAAATGGACCGGCTCCTCGAGCTTGCAATTTCTTTACGGTTCTAGAGGAAAACCGCTCAAGTCTAACCCTGATCATGACATAATCACCCTCTTGGAACTCACTGTGGTGTCTGTGGGCATTGGATAACTCTTTGTACCGTGCATTGCTGGCTTCAATGTGACGACGGATGTCATCATGCAGACTCCTAACATGCCTAGCAAATGACTCAGCAGACTCTGACACTCGGGCATGAATGGGCATGGGAACAAGATCCACTGGTTTCCTAGGACTACGACCTATAAAAATCTTAAATGGGCTCATACCTGTAGACCTGTTGACCGAATCATTGTATGCAAACTCAGCTAGTGGTAACATGAGATCCCAATCCCCTACACTGTCCCTAACAAGACACCTCAAAAGGTCACCCAGACTCCTATTGACCACCTCGATCTGACCATATGTCTGGGGATGATATGCAGTGGAGAACTTGAGGTGAGTACCTAACATATGCCATAGTGTCTTCTAAAAGTAACTGGTGAACCTAACATCACGGTCAGACACTATGGTACGAGGCAACCCAAATTTACACAACACATGAGAAAGGAATAGACAGGCTACCCTCGAAGCATCCGAAGTCTTAGAGTAGGGAATGAAAAGGGCCATCTTCGAGAATCGATCTACTACCACATAGATTGAATCATGCTTCCTAGAGGTGTGTGGCAATCCCAAAATAAAATCTATGCTAACATGATGCCACGGGGCATCAGGTACGGGAAGAGGTGTGTAGATGCCTGAGCTTTGCTTCTTCATTTTCGCCGTAACACATGTACGGCACTGGGCCACAATGTGGGCAACATCTCTCTTCATGCTCGGCCAATAGAACCTATGCTCGACAGCCTCGATAGACTTGTTCCCACCGAAGTGACCGACTAGACCTCCGGCATGAAGTTTCCAGACTAAGAAGTCACGAACCGAAGTTCGGGGAACACAAAGCCTGCCTCCTCGAAAGAGGTAACACTCCTGAAGTACATAATCACTATGATCTCTTGAGGGTCCGGCCTGGAGAGCGACAAAGATATGACCAAAGTCAGGACAATCAACATAGGCCTCTCTCATTTTCTCTAGCCCTATAACCTCGGCACTCTTGGTAGTCAGCAGACATGCACGCTGACTCAAGGCATCACCCACCTTGTTCTCCACTCCAACCTTGTGTTTGAGCACAAATGTGAACGGCTGAAGATACTCAACCCATCTGCTGTGACGCACATTAAGCTTCTTTTCGGCATGGAGGAACTTCAAGGCCTCATGGTCGGAGTATAAAATAAACTCTTGATGTAATAAGTAGTGCCTCCAATGCCTAAGAGCCTGAACAGCTGTATAGAATTCCTTATCATATGTAGAGTATCGCAGTTTCACGTCATTCAGCTTCTCACTGAAATATGCGATCGGGTGTGTCTCCTGACTCAACACTCCTCCAATTCCTACACTCGACGCATCACATGAGACCTCAAACACCTTCGAGAAATCTGGTAATTGAAGAACCGGTGTCTGGGTCATGCGCCCCTTGATGTCCTTGAAGGCAGCAGCAGTGGCCTTCGTCCATACAAATGTGCCCTTCCTAATACAGTCCGTGATCGGGACAGTGACGGAACTAAATCCGCGAATGAAACGATGATAGAACATCGCGAGACCATGGAAGCTGCAGACATCATTGATCGTGCGGGGTTCTGACCATTCAACAATGCCCCGGACCTTCTCCATATCTTCGGAGACCCCAGTACTAGACACAATGAAACCCAAGAAGGTAAGCTGAGGAGTCATGAAGGCACACTTCTGTGGGTTTGCAAACAACTGCTCTCGCCTCAAGAGTAGATAGACCTGCCTAAGATGGTCCAAGTGGTCCCCCGTAGTGCGACTATAGATGGGAATATCATCAAAATACACTACAACAAAGACTATAATGAAAGGTTGAAGGACCTGAGTCATGAGTCACATGAAGGTGCTGGGGGCATTGGTCAGCCCAAAGGGCATAACCAACCACTCATATAGACCATCCTTAGTCTTAAATGCAGTCTTCCACTCATCACCTGGCCTAATCCTTACCTGATGATAGCCACTCTTATGATCGATCTTCAAAAAGATAGTGGCACCTACCATAATGCCAAGCATATCATCAAGGTGGGGAATAGGGAACCTGTACTTCACGGTGATTTTGTTGATGGCACGACTATCAATACACATCCTCCAAGTGCCATCCTTCTTTGGGGTGAGTAATGCGGGCACAGCACACGGACTCATGCTGTCCTGAACAGATCCTCTCTGCATAAGCTCATCGACCTGCCGCTTTAGCTCGGCGTGCTCAGTGGGACTCATGCGATAGTGGGGAAGATTGGGCAATGAGGATCCCGAATCAGGTCGATAGCATGCTGAATATCCCGCATAGGTGGGAGTCCCTCGGGAAGCTCTTCGGGAAATATATCAGCAAACTCCTACAGAATGGGAATAACAGCAGGTGGGAGTTCACCCTCGGACTCTCGCTCCACCTCTCAGACCGTGATAGCAAACACATGACACCCCTTACTAGCCTCCCGCTCCATCTTTCGGGAGCTAATCAACATCAACCTCCTAGACGGGGGCTCGCCTGTGCTAGATGTAACGGTCATGGCCCGAGCTAGGGATGGGGTACTGGGTCCAGGGATGGAAGGCTCCGGAGTACTAGGACCAGTGGGACCCCTAACTGAAGGCCTCTTGGGCTGAGAGGGGTGGAGGGTAATCCGCTGGCCACCATGGTCGAAGGTACAGGTGTTCGACCGGCCATGGAGTGTGGCATCCCTATCAAACAACCACGGCTACCAAGAATTATACTGCCCACCTCCATGGGGAGGACATCAAACTAGATCTTGTCACGGTAGGCATGGAACTGTAGTGGGACCAGACACCGCAGCCTGATTGGAATGGAGGTGGAATCCACCCATGATACTCGATAGGGGCAAGGATGGTTCACGGAGTAAGACCAAGACGAGAAACAGTGCCCGTGGAGATTGCATTGATACAACTCCCACTATCGATGGTCACCTTACAAACTTTCACGCCCAGCGTACAGTAGGTATGAAAGATAGTGGTCCGACGCCAGTCATCACTGGCCTATGGCTGGGTGAGGATACACTTGACGACTCCCATATGGGTATCATCCGGATGCTGGGCATCCTGGCCATCATCTTTGTTGAACCCCCTCTCTGTGGTTATTGTAATGGATGTAATGGATTTTGATGATGACTAAATTTAACTTGAATGCCATGACAAATTCTGGAATTGTCTTCACTTGATGAGATAAGGAGCTTTACAGTTCAGGAATCACTTCACCTGGTAAAATGTTTAATTTTAGTTTGAAATCGCCAAAGCTAATGCAGAATGTATGTTTTGACAGGGGCAAGAAGGCGATTCATGAATTGAATAATACAAGGACATTTGGTGAGATCCATCCTAACACATAAACTCTTGATCATTTGATTATCAAGGTTGAAATTCATGTTTTGATCCCAAAGGGTAAATTTGCTTGGCCTTGATCTAAATCCAATTAAGATGGGTTTTACTCATTCATGGTTAAGAATCAATCCTCTTCTTGTTTTGAACCCATTGGTGAACCCCCCCACTTGTGTTCCTTGGACTTAGCTTATTTTTAACTCTCATTTTTGATGTTCAGGAACAAGGGTCGACCCATGGGTCTCCATTCCTTCAACACAATCGGGCTTTTCAACCCCAGTGCGAGGGTCGACCCCTGGGGTCGACCCCTGTGGGTCATTTTTTCATTCCAGCAGTGGGTAACTGAAAGGGTCGACCCCAAGGGTCGACGCATATGCCCAGAACTTAAAAAAACACCCCCGAGGGTCGACCCCAAGGGTCGACCCCTGTGGACAAATGTCCAAAACCAACACAGCTGCTCTCGAGGGTCGATCCCAAGGGTCGACCCATTGCTTTTGGCTCATTAACCCTCTCACGAGGGTCGACCCCAAGGGTCGACCCATTCCAGTCCGACCTCCAACCGTGATTTTTGACTGCCGTCTCTTTGGGCCTAAAGTCTCCCAATCCGAGTCTAACTTCCACAAATCACTCCACTAATTGTGGATCTGGTTCTCAAGCTGTCTTTGACTATCCTAATCAATTAAATATTCTCTCTTGGGATTAAATAAAGGGATGAGAGGTGAAATCTGGGGTTAAGGTTTTTGAGGCTCTATCTTTGTGTGTAGGTTCGAAGCTGCAGCTCCCAAGCCCTCTTCCACCTTGCTCTGAAGCTGAAATCGAAAGGAAGAAGCTTGAATCAAAGCCCAAGATCATATACAACTGAAAGCTGCATCTGAAATCAAGATCCAACCTCTGTTCTTGCTGCAATACTTCACACTTGCTTCAAGTTCGTTCTTCATCCTGTAGAAGCATCAAAGAACATTCGAAGAAGAGAAAGGGGGAGTTCTATCTCTGAATATCTATTCTGCTCTAAACTCCTCAAGTACTTGTTGTTTAGTATTGAACATCTGATGTACTCTTAGAATTTCTTGAAACACATTCGTATGTGTGTGCTCGTGTTCTGTGACACGAGAGTGTGTGTGTGTGTGTAGTGGCCAAGATAGGCTACTGTGTGTGTGTTGGCTGTCTATTCAGCGTGTGTGTGGCTCACGTCATAATGGAGCATTAATCCTCCGTGTGAGGGGTGGATGTAGGGGATACATTCGTGTACCCAAACCACCTAAAAATCTTGTGCTTCCATTATGGTTTGGTTTATCATTCTTTGCATCGAGTGGGCTACTCGCTTAGCTGAGTGATCTCTTCTAGTGCCATACCTCACTCACGACTTCTTTCAGTTCTCACGAGAGAGAGATCTTGTTCCGGTGAGATTGAGTGCTTGTTTGCTTTAGAATTATTTCTGTCCTATAATTGTCGATTACTTGTGTGCATCTTTAGGTAAATAATTTTTATTGCCCAATCAATTCACCCCTCCCCTCTTGATTGCCACCTTTCGGGACCCAACAATTGGTATCAAAGCTTTGGTCTCTGTATTGCCCGACCTCACGGTCGAAGAGCAGATCCCTTTCTATGGCAAACAGAGGGATGATGCCCGAAGGGCATTCAGTGCACAGGTCTTCATTTTTTGATGGAACAAACTACACTTACTGGAAAAATAGAATGTATGTTTTCTTGCGTGCACAAGATTATGAAGTGTGGAATGTTATCAACAAAGGTCCTTATAAGTTGCCTGACAATGAAGATGATTGGGGTGACGACCATATCAATAAGTGCTCAGCTAACTTTAAGGCCATGAATATAATTTAGTGTGCTATCCACCCAAATGAATACTCACGCATATCTATGTGTTCCTCTGCACAGGAAATATGGGACAAACTATGCTTGATCTATGAAGGAACTTCTGAAGTCAAGGAGACCAAAGCAAATCTATTGGTCCGGGATTATGAATTATTTATGATGAAGCCAGAAGAAACCATTTCTGAAATGTTCGCGAGACTGATAGAAATCACAAATGGTTTGAAGGCTCTTGGCAAGGAGTATTCAAACCGTGATATTGTGAGGAAGGTACTGAGATCTCTATCA
Source organism: Amorphophallus konjac (assembly GCA_022559845.1). NCBI lineage: Eukaryota > Viridiplantae > Streptophyta > Magnoliopsida > Alismatales > Araceae > Amorphophallus > Amorphophallus konjac. The sequence continues at coordinate 110,837,947 of CM040119.1, read as the reverse complement.
CCACAGTGGCACATAAAGGCCACAGTGATCGAAGACTCAAAAGATTTCAACACTCTGACTTTGGACGAGTTAGTTGGTTCACTGATGACATATGAAATCAACATCAAAAGGAGCGAGGAGGATAACAAGAAGAAGAAGGTTGCCACAACATTGGCACTGAAGGTAAACCCACAAGAGTCTGATGAAAGTGAGGAAGGATCCATGGCCAATACTGAAGATGAGGAGCTTGTTGCTATGATCACCAGAAAAGCAAGAAAATTTGTTAAGATTACCAGGAAGTTTGGAGGTCAGTTTAGAAAAGGACCAAGAAGGCAAGGGTTTAAGAAGAATGAAAGCAGCAAGAAGGATGAAGTAATCTGCTATGAATGCAAGAAACCTGGTCACATGCGGGGAGAATGCCCGGAGTTGGCAAAGAGATTCAAAAAAGGAAAATTCAAGAAACCCAAAGCCATGGTCGCCACATGGAGCGATGAGGATGAGGAAGGATCTGGAAATGAGGATGAACTGGATGAATTAGTCTAGAACTTGTGTTTCATGGCAGATGGAGATAATTCAAATGATGTAGACTCTGAATCTGAATCTCTTACTTGTGAACAATGGCAGATTGCATATGAATCATTATATGGAAAATGCAAAAAATTGAAATCTGAAAATAAACTTTTGAAAAAGAAATTGGAACAAGCTGTGCATGCTGAAAATCCTTGTGAGAATTGTAATGTCATGAATTCTGAAAATGAGAATCTCAAACATGAGAATGAAAGTCTTCTGTCTAAAATTGAATTGTTTGAAGAGGAGAGTTCTTGCATGCGAGAGGATCAATCCAATCATGTTAAAATGCATGAAAAATTGAAGAGCAAATTAGAAAAAGAAAAGTTGGAAATGACTGCTTGCATTCAAACCAAGGAAACAGCTGAAAAGAGAATTGAATCTTTGATGATTGAGATAGATGAGTTGAAAAATGCTCTTGCTGTCTTAAACAAGGGGAAACAGGTGATGAACACTTGTGTAGGTCCTCATGTAGAAAGTTCTCTACCTACTTTTGAGAAGAGAAACAAATCTCAGTCCAAAACCCACATGACTCCATGGGTTTCACAAACCACATATGCCTCATCATCTAACATACAGATGCATAGCTCATTTACAAATGTGAACATGAAAAGAAACCGTGACAACAGAATCACTACATGCTTTTATTGTGGAAGATTAGGCCATGATATGTATGAGTGCAGAACCATGAGATTTGATGATGAAACTTTTGCAAGAATAATGAATAGATCATACATGCCTTTTCTGCCTAACCACCGAGGACCCAAGCTTGCTTGGGTACCAAAAACCCCATAAGTATTCTCTTTGTATTTGCAGGTCTTCCTTGGAGCTCAAAAGAACAAATGGTACTTGGATAGTGGATGTTCAAGGCATATGACAGGAAACAAGGAAATGTTTGCAGACCTGCAAGACAATGATGGTGGGGTGGTAGCTTTTGGAGGTAAAGACAAAGGAAAAATTGTTGGAGAAGGTAAGATAGGTAAAAACCAAACTCAAGTCATTGAAAATGTTTTGCTTGTCAAAGGCCTGCATCACAATCTTCTAAGCATAAGTCAACTCTGTGACAAAGGTTGCAATGTGTCTTTTGATTCTACTCACTGCACTGTGGTAGATAGAAACACCAATGAAATCAAGTTCATAGGGCTTAGACACAATAATGTTTATATGATTGATCTTGATGATGTTTCACATAAAAATCTTTGCTTAGTTGCTAAAAATTCTGATGATGCATGGTTGTGGCATCGCCGTCTTGGGCATGCTAGTTTCAATGTGATGATGAAGTTGTTCAGGAAAAATCTGGTTGTTGGCTTATCCAAGTTGAAGCTGGTCAATGAAGGAATCTGTGGGGCATGCAGCAAGGGAAAACAGACAAGAACATCCTTTAAATGTAAAAGTGATGTAACCACCTCTAAGCCCCTTGAATTGATCCATATAGATCTTTTTGGACCAAGCCGAACACATAGCTTGGGTGGTAAGCTATATGGATTTGTGATTGTGGATGATTTTAATAGATATAGCTGGGTGTATTTTCTCTCAAACAAAAGTGATGCTTTGATGGAGTTTGAGGCGTTTTACAGGATGGTTCAGAATGAAAAAGGATGGTGCATCAAGACCGTGAGAAGTGATCATGGTAGGGAATTTGACAACCATGAGTTCAGCAATTTTTACAGGGATCAAGGTTATATACACAACTTCTCCGCATCAAGGACCCCCGAACAAAATGGGGTCGTAGAGAGGAAGAATAGGACACTTGTTGAAATGGCAAGAACCATGCTAAATGAAAACAAACTTCCAAGGTATTTCTTGGCTGAAGCCGTCAATACAGCATGCTACATAATAAACCGAGCCATGGTAAGGCCATTGTTAAAGAAAACACCTTATGAGCTATATCGAGGTAAGAAACCAAATATTTCTTACTTTAAACCATTTGGCTCTATCTGTTACATCCATAATAACGGTAAGGTGGATTTGGCAAAGTTTGACCCCAAGAGTGACAAGGGGATATTTCTCGGATACTCCCTTAACTCAAGAGCCTATCGAGTGTATAACTTGAGAACTCTTGTAGTTGAGGAAAGTCCCCATGTTATTGTTGATGAATCATCATCCAAGGACACTAATGAAAAGCATGTCTTGCAGGAAGAAGAATCAGAAGAGGATGCCACCAAAGAGCTCTCAAAGGAAGCAAACAAATCAGGAGGTGAAGAACATCAAAAGGATGATGAAAATCAGCAAACTCTGAGTGAACTACAGCTGCCTCGACAATGGAATTTTGCAAAAGATCACCCATCGGAAGTCGTCATTGGCACTGTAGAAGAAGGAATAAGAACGCGTTCCTCATTCAGGGAAGTTGAGAATCTGGATTATATTGCATTACTTTCACAATCTGAACCTCACTCCCTTGAAGATACTTTAAAGACTAGTTCCTGGATCTTGGCTATGCAAGAAGAATTACACCAGTCCCAAAGGAACAAAGTGTGGTTCCTCGTGCCTCGTCCTAAAGACCACTCAGTGATCGGAACCAAGTGGATCTTTCGTAACAAAACAAATGATCAAGGGGTGGTAACTAGAAACAAGGCAAGGCTTGTTGCCAAAGGTTATAGACAGGAAGTAGGAGTTGATTTTGATGAGTCTTTTACTCCCGTAGCAAGACTCGAGACAGTGAAAATTCTTTTGGCATTTGCATGTTGCAATAATATTAAACTGTTTCAGATGGATGTGAAAAGTGCATTCTTAAATGGTTTCATTCAGGAGGACGTATACGTGGAGCAACCACCGGGGTTTGAGGACACAAAGTATCCAGACCGTGTGTACAAGTTAGACAAGGCACTCTATGGTCTTAAATAAGCACCCCGAGCTTGGTATGAACGGTTAAATGATTTCCTTATACAAAATGGATTCAAACGAGGTAATGTGGATCAAACCCTTTTCACAAGGTTGAACGGTAAGTAAATCTTAGTTGTTCAAGTCTATGTTGATGACATTATATTTGGCTCCACCAAGGATACTCTCAGCAAGGACTTTGCAAAATTGATACAAAGTGAATTTGAAATGAGCCTTATGGGAGAGCTGACATTCTTTTTGGGATTGCAGGTCACACAGACGGCCGATGGGATGTTCATTCATCAAAAAAAATATGCAATGGAGCTGCTGAAAAAGTTCGACTTGGCATCTACCAAACCACAACCGACACCTATGTCCACATCAACAGAAATTGATCAAGATGAAATAGGTAAATCTGTGGACCAAAAACGTTTCAGAAGCATGATAGGTTCCTTGTTGTACTTAACTGCTAGTCGGCCCGATATTCAATTTGCTGTATGTTTGTGTGCTCGTTTTCTGTCCAATCCTCAGGAGTCACATTTGTCGGCTGTGAAAAGGATCTTTAGATATATTGCTGGCTTAGTGAACTTGGGTTTATGGTTTCCGCGTACTTCGAACCTTGATTTAATTACTTATTCTGATGCCGATTATGCGAGTTGCAAAGTGGATCGGAAAAGCACCAGCGGGTACTGCCAGTTCCTTGGAGGATGCATGGTTTCATGGGCCTCCAAGAAACAAAACTCAGTGGCTTTATCAACCGCCGAAGTCGAGTATGTGGCTGTAGGTAGTTGTGTTGCCCATGTGCTTTGGATCCAACAACAAATGATTGATTATGGCGAATCCTTCAAAAACACTGCAATTCTTTGTGATAACACCTCAGCCATTAATCTATCCAAGAACCCTGTCCATCATTCTCGCACCAAGCATATTGAAATTAGACATCATTTCATTAGAGATCATGTCAGCAAGGGTGATGTAGAAATCAACTTCATCGAGACAAATCATCAAATAGCCGACATTTTCACCAAACCCCTATGTGAAGAGAAGTTCACCACCTTTAGAAGAGAATTAGGGGTTTGTAGAATAGAAGACTCTGCATCATGATTTTTTGTGCTTTTAAGTGTATAGTCACTGCATTGCATCCATTTGCATTAGTCATATGCTAGTTTATATTGTCCTTCTCATACATGCGCATCAAGTTGTGTGAAAAATCAAAAGAACAAAAACAAATTGCGTGATAAGTCATCTATGTGTGCTCTTGCATACCTTCTTTATATATAATATTCACTCATTCTTGTTGTAAATTCTTTGGCCGTTTATGACCTTGAATACACCCTCCTGCCATCAATGGAGTAAAACTGTTCGAATCCTGAAATCCGGAAAATTGGATAATAGCACGTCAAATTTTGATCTTAAAATGGTTGTGGCATTTCCCCAATTGTCTAAAACCTTATATATACTCTTATTTTTATTGATTCCAACATGTATGTACATTGGGGACTCGAGCCTAACATCTCTTTTGGCCATCCGGTGACATTTACCAAACTTTGCTGAATTTCTTGAAAGGGGTCGACCCATGGGGTCGACCCTCGCAAAACCCATTTCTGTTTGGGGTGGAGTTTACAGGGGTCGACCCATTACGGCGACGCGGTTCCACCGCGTCTGGGCCGTTCGCGAATGGGGTTCTAACCCTAAGTTAGCCCCTCCCATGCCTATATAAAAACTCATAACCCCTAGAAAGCCAGTCACCATCTATTGCAAGCCTTAACAACCCTTTTTTGGCTCCAAAATCATCCAACCCTAGCCGCGGATCTTTCGGTGGCTCCTCGCACGAATTTCTTTCAACGGGTCCAAGGATCGTTCTTTGCCACTCCGATCTCTTGAGGTGTGCTCTTGGTGTTTGTGGAGGATCACAGACTCTCTTCTATAACTCTCCTCACCAGTTGAACCATCAATATCTAAACCCCATCGTGTGGCCCTTTCGATTTTTGCTTAGATGGCCCCAAGGAGACGTCCGTCTCGAAAAGGCATAGAATCAAGCAAGGCATAATAGATTCGCTCAAAAAAAGCCGCACACACTGCGTCTCTTCGCGGCCAATCTTCATCCAGCAAGGTGCTAGACAGAAAAGTTCTTCGTCCTCGAGCCGTGGACTTCGGTAATTTGAGTAAACATATTCTTAGTTTAGTTGATGTCATTTGCAGTCAGCCCAACTTGGATGTTTTCATGTCTGGCCACCGACGGATGTATCCCAACTTAGTGCATCAATTCTATAGCAACCTATCCATGGTCGGTGAAAGTCCGATTTCTAAAGTCAATGGGGTTCAAGTTATTCTTTCCCCGCAGCTGCTAGGCGAAGCTTTTCAGCTCCCTCCCGAGGGATATGACTTTGGAGATATTCTTGTTCCTGAAGATACAATTTATCTTTACATGACTTCTGAAGCTCGAGAAGGCCGATCGGTTGCTGGGTTGAATGCAAATCGTTTCCCCCCTGTTCAACACATTCTTCATAGAATGATTACTACCATCTTGCTTCCGAGAGGGGGAGGACATGACAAAGTTACAGAAATTCATATGTTTCTTATTTACTATCTCTTGGATGGCATCCGTATCAATTTTCCAGCAATTATTTTGGAACATCTGTGCACGAGCATAAAACACAGGAATAGAACTCTACCATATGCTGCTGCTTTAACTGCCATTTTCCAGAACATGGAGCTAAATCTTTCAGCAGAATCTTCACAAACTATGCGGGAGGCCGACATTTTTACCATTCACTCTATGGTGCGGACACCCGAGCAGTTGATCGGCATGATACGCCGAGCCACCGGTACCGCACACGGAGCATGACACGAGCCATCTCAGCGTCCATCTGGCTCGGAGACAGCCTGGAGACTCCGCCTTGAGCCTCCCCACTTATTATATTTAGTTAGACTTTATGTGTGTTTAATTTGTGTTTATTTCGTTGCATTCGGTTTGACATTTTGATTGTAATAGGGGCTTATGTGCAATTCGGACCCCGTGGGCCCCACGGGCCCCCCAGGCCCCACCCCATTGGGCCACCTCAGCCTAGGGTCCCACGTGGGGTCAGTCAACATGCCACATGGGAGCATCTAGAAGTTTGAATGGGAATTGGACACATGGGGGACAATGGACTAGAAAAGTCCACATGGGAGGCCACCTACCCCCACCAACTAGTCCACCCTCTCTCCTTGGTCCAAGGGCCGCCCCCCCCTTTGTTTTTTTTATATTATTTTGTGTGTGTGTGTCACACTCCATCCCAACCCTCCATTCCCATCCCCTAGATCCAATGGTTGTGGATGGATGTGAGATGTAACCTATTTAAGCTTGTATTTTCCATTTTAGTAGAATTAATGCCATTTGAATCCAACAAAATTGAAGAGCAAGGGCTGGTGCGCCCCCCTCCTCTCTCCTCCCTCTCCCCCTTGGTTGCTGTGAAGGCTTCCATTCTGAGGTGTGAAGCCTCTTGTATCAGTTCCGACGATCGCCGCCGCCGCCACGAGCCGCCACCACACCGCCATGGCCTTCAACGAAGTTCTGCCCGCGTAGTATCACAGCAACTTCCACGAAATTTCCAACTCAGCCACGAGCTCTGATCGACCTGGGGATTTTACTGGAGGTTCCATAGGTGTCAAGGATGTCCCAAAAAAATTGGTTTGTCATTCAGATCCCGTTCCATATTTTTAGATTTTCATCCACTCTTCCATTTCAGTTCTGCCAGCAGCCTGTCCAGATTCATCTCCGCCCTGTGTTTTAGGTCTTAGGTCCACTTTTTAATTTTTTTTGGTTCACCCAATTTTACTGGATCTTCCTTCCACCAACCCCTTCATCCACAATTTTTCTAAATTTCTAGTTCCTTCATTTCATATTTTCCACAAATCGTTCTCTGATCCACCTGAAGTTCTGTCCACCCATTCCCAGATCCGACCACCAGACACTCCAAAAATCCTATCAAATCACCACCACTCCAAATCCAATTCTAAAACTTGTCCCCACTTCATGGTTTGATTATCTACAACTTTGAAGAAGAGCTCGAAGTCTGAATCCCACTGTAAGTAGGCGGTCAACGGCCGTTTACAGGGAACTGATGTGCTGAACTGAGAGTTCTGGAACTGTGTAGCAGAGAATTGAAAATTAGTTAAGGTCCAGGTCCGCATAGGTTCAGAGGAATCCACTGGCCCTAGGTTGGAGGATTTGGAGTCCTCTTTCCAACGGCGCTGGTTTCGTCGCATTCTGGCGACGGGGCTGATTGCAGCGGTTGATTTCGCCGGAGCGCGCGCCTGAAAACAGCAAGCAAAAATCCGTGGGCAGCATTCCACAAGCTTGGAGATCGGAGTTGTTCGGCCACCGATCGGTGTTCCCGGATGACCACCTTCCGTGGAGGCGTGCCACCAGGGGTCCCCATCACAGTGGGACCCACTCCTGCAGATCCGGAGGCCAGCGCCACCCGTGGGCCCCACGGGCCCATAGAACCTGCAGTTCGAAAAGCACGAAAATGCGGAGTTCGGCACCGCCGGGCGATGTCAAGATGCTGCCCGTCAACCCAATTAGCGTGATTCCCGGGCCCCACATGTGACCTATTACCTCCCTGCGTGGAGTGGGTCAAATTATTGTATTTCTGAAAAATTATGTTAACCGGGAGTCCGTGATTGGCCGGGGTTGTCTTCGCCACGCCGGGTACGTGGAGGTAAAGTCTTAACTCCTTGGTGTTACATTGCTTAGCTAGTATACGGTCTTAGGCCGCTGCCGAGAGTGTAGGTACTAGCCCATGTGTCCATGTCACCGCTGTGAGAGTGAGAGTGACCCGTCCCGTGGCTCGATCCGAGTCCGGAAGTTGAGTCTGACTACCCTTGACCTCCGCCGGTTCCTTAATCGCGCACGGTCCGCGCTTTCCCTCGCTTGGGACGACGAGTGAGCTTCCACTTCTGTTAGCGACGTTTTGCCACTAGGAGCTCGTAGTGTCGGGCTTAGTGTCTCCCTGGTGTGTGCTGCTGGTCGCGTCTTCATCTAGAGTCCGAGGGTGGCACCTAATAGTGTCGTCTCCCGTGTCCGTCCCGCATCACTCTATTTGTCACAATATGGGTTATGTTCTACGTAACAGTGAATTAGTCCGGCAACTGGAAACCGCAGTTCCTGATGCTAGTTCTGATGAGGATGAGGATGAAGACGCCGAGCCTGATGAAGCGCCACTCGCTACTCCTGCAGTAGATATACCCTCTGAGGCGGCCAGGCTAATCATAGATCGGTTGGATCACATTGATGAGCGGTTAGACAAGTATGGGGAGACCTTGGAGGTTATTGAAAACGAGCTGCATGATCTGAAGCTTTCTCACCAAAAATGCACTCAAACTTTCACTGATGCCTTGGCTCATCACACCCAAATGTGCCACGTAATTATGGATTATGTCCGGTGTGCTCCAGGTCCAGCAAATCCAGATGATGACTAGGCTGTTGCACTTCATTCAGTTGGCACACTCCTTATCCTTTTTCACCCCCTCTTTTTGATGATGCCAAAGGGGGAGAAGTATTGCCTACTACTACTACTTGTGTGCCCGACTACTTATAATCTATGTGTGATGTATGCTTGCATGCATGTGTATTGCATTTTCATCTTCATATTTGATTAGTGTTTTAGGTGTTGCATTATCCTTGTAATCATAGCATGGCATCTTGTTACATTGCACTTCACTTCCCCTTGTTACATTGTAATCAGATTGTGGACTGTGGTTGTTTTCCTAGTAAGATATGCTGGTTGTTGGAATATGCCTTTTTTATCAATCGCATAGCACTATGCTCCAATGGAATGAAGTTTCTAAATTGATTCCTGAGTTTGAGGTAGTTAAGTCAAGTCCTTTTTATATTGTTCCGACTCGACTCATTGTTATCATGGTATGGACTTTGAATTTTGTATGTCCAATTTCTGAATTTTGTCATCATCAAAAAGGGGGAGATTGTTGAACCCCCTCTATGTGGTTATTGTAATGGATGTAATGGATTTTGATGATGACTAAATTTAACTTGAATGCCATGACAAATTCTGGAATTGTCTTCACTTGATGAGATAAGGAGCTTTACAGTTCAGGAATCACTTCACCTGGTAAGATGTTTAATTTCAGTTTGAAATCGCCAAATTTAATGCAGAATGTATGTTTTGACAGGGGCAAGAAGGCGATTCATGAATTGAATAATACAAGGACATTTGGTGAGATCCATCCTAACACATAAACTCTTGATCATTTGATTATCAAGGTTGAAAATCATGTTTTGATCCCAAAGGGTAAATTTGCTTGGCCTTGATCTAAATCCAATTAAGATGGGTTTTACTCATTCATGGTTAAGGATCAATCCTCTTCTTGTTTTGAACCCATTGGTGAACCCCCCCACTTGTGTTCCTTGGACTTAGCTTATTTTTAACTCTCATTTTTGATGTTCAGGAACAAGGGTCGACCCATGGGTCTCCATTCCTTCAACACAATCGGGCTTTTCAACCCCAGTGCGAGGGTCGACCCCTGGGGTCGACCCCTGTGGGTCATTTTTTCATTCCAGCAGCGGGTAACTGAAAGGGTCGACCCCAAGGGTCGACCCATATGCCCAGAACTTAAAAAAACACCCCCGAGGGTCGACCCCAAGGGTCGACCCCTGTGGACAAAAGTCCAAAACCAGCACGGCTGCTCTCGAGGGTCGACCCCAAGGGTCGACCCATTGCTTTTGGCTCATTAACCCTCTCACGAGGGTCGACCCCAAGGGTCGACCCATTCCGGTCCGACCTCCAACCGCGGTTTTTGACCGCCGTCTCTTTGGGCCTAAAGTCTCCCAATCCAAGTCTAACTTCTACAAATCACTCCACTAATTGTGGATATGGTTCCCAAGCTGTCTTTGACTGTCCTAATCAATTAAATATTCTCTCTTGGGATTAAATAAAGGGATGAGAGGTGAAATCTGGGGTTAAGGTTTTTGGGGCTCTATCTTTGTGTGTAGGTTCAAAGCTGCAGCTCCCAAGCCCTCTTCCACCTTGCTCTGAAGCTGAAATCGAAAGGAAGAAGCTTGAATCAAAGCCCAAGATCATATACAATTGAAAGCTGCGTCTGAAATCAAGATCCAACCTCTGTTCTTGCTGCAATACTTCACACTTGCTTCAAGTTCGTTCTTCATCCTGCAGAATATCAAAGAACATTCGAAGAAGAGAAAGGGGGAGTTCTATCTCTGAATATCTATTCTGCTCTAAACTCCTCAAGTACTTGTTGTTTAGTATTGAACATCTGATGTACTCTTAGAATTTCTTGAAACACATTCGTATGTGTGTGCTCGTGTTCTGTGACACGAGAGTGTGTGTGTGTGTGTGTGTAGTGGCCAAGATAGGCTACTGTGTGTGTGTTGGCTATCTATTCAGCGTGTGTGTGGCTCACGTCATAGTGGAGCATTAATCCTCCGTGTGTGGGGTGGATGTAGGGGACACATTCGTGTACCCGAACCACCTAAAAATCTTGTGCTTCCATTGTGGTTTGGTTTATCGTTCTTTGCATCGAGTGGGCTACTCGCTTAGCTGAGTGATCTCTTGTAGTGCCATACCTCACTCACGACTTCTTTCAGTTCTCACGAGAGAGAGATCTTGTTCCGGTGAGATTGAGTGCTTGTTTGCTTTAGAGTTATTTCTGTCCTATAATTGTTGATTACTTGTGTGCATCTTTAGGTAAATAATTTTTATTGCCCAATCAATTCACCCCTCCCCTCTTGATTGCCACCTTTCGGGACCCAACAATCTTCATTTGCAAAGAACTCATCAGCTAATTCCTGTTCCGCCTCATAGCTGACAGACACAAGCTCGAAAGATGAGGTGTCCCCAACATGTGTGTCCCCAATGACTACAGATTGACGAGTGGGACACTGTTTGGCAAAGTGGCCAAATCCATTGCAGCGAAAACACTACTGCCGTGATCCACTAGGCTCCCCGATCAAAGGTCCCTTACCCTTATCCTCTCGACGGATAGGTGGTGTAGGCAACATGGGACGGGCAAGAGGTGCGGACGCCGGTGGAAGGACAATGGGTGCATGTTGTTGGGGTCGAGGAGGAAGATCCCTCAGTGGGGGAGGGCGAGGCCTTGGAGCGAATAGCTCTGGATGGGTGGGCTCCTGAGGTCGACCCATGGGGGCCCTCTGATATGCACCTGAAGAGCCGCGGGGCTCGACATTAAGAAGAGGGAAGGGGCCCAACCATTGGGTAGGCTCGAACTCGGCTTCGAATTGCTCTAACTCTAGAGCAACCTGATACGCCTGTTCCAAAGTGGTCACATTGCGGCGGAAAAGTTCATATTGATAGTTTGGCCGCAGACCTCTTCGAAAGCGCGAGATGGTCATGGTGCTCTCTTTCGTAACTCCACACCGCAAGTAATACTCATCGAACTCAGCGGTGTACTCAGTCACAGATCGGTTTCCTTGGGTGAGACTCTGCCATTTATCTATGAGACGCTGGTGATATATGGCAGGAAGGTACTTCTGACTCAACTTAGTGTTCATGTCATCCCAAGTACCGATCTGGGGTTGATGTCGCTGCATCAACAGGCTCTCCACATTAGTCCAATAGGTTTACGCCTGCCCTTGCAACTTTGTCTTTGTATAGCGAACTCTTCGATGGTCCGTCATCTCAAACCACTCAAAGTATTGATCCATGCTGGCCTCCCAATCTAAATAGACCTTTGGTTCCAAGGACCCGTTAAAAAGGGGAGGGTCCGCACGCACGTTCCTAAGAATGCAGTCGTCGTCATCGTAATCATGATTCCGTCGTTGGGCTCGACGGTCACGACCATAACCCCCTTGTTCATTATCGGATGCATAGTCATCCACCTTGGGCACTTGCTACCTCCTATCATCTACCCCTTGAGCCCTTGGAGCAGCAGGTTGCTGAACCGACTCCTGTTGCCCATGGGTCGGCGCGGGTTGTGTCGCCTCAACCGGGGCCCTCTCTAGGATCTCAACTCTCCCCACCAGACACTGGATAGACTGGTCTGATGCTTCGGCCCGATCCTCTAAGGCTTTCATCCTCCCTTCTAGACGCGTACCTACGCCATCTACACACGTACTAAGCCCATCCATACGCGTATCGAATCGATCCAGGAGAGATTGAAACATCTCGGCCACCAAAGGCTCATCGGAACTACGGGCTCGGGGATCCGCCATTGGTGGTGGTGGTGAGTATTGGGTACCGCTATGGGTGGGCATGCAAAAGACACAGTGACTGGGATACACGGAGATGAACCTAGACTTAACTAATATCCAGTACTTGGCGGAGTTGCGGGATCCGAAAATCCCCTCACGCAAATGTGCTACCATCCCGATAGGCGTAACCTATTGTTCCGGGAACACCTTTTGATATACCGAATAAAGGAATGCAAATACAACACCTAAGACTTAGACAACCCTAGACTCAACTCGCTCTGATACCAAACTGATGCGGAACGAATGAGGGACCCATCGCCAAATGATGCGAACCTTGGACTCTAAGTGAGGGCGCGACCAGCGACACATGAATATTAGAGCTACCTCGACACGACACTAAGAGCTCCTATGCGATATATGCCTTAAACAGAAATGCGAGCTCACTCGTCATCCCAAGCGAGGGAAACGCGGATCCGCGTGGTTGAGAAACCGGTAGAGTCAAGGGTGGTCAACTCACTTCCGTGCTTGGGTCGAGTCACGGGACGGGTTCACTCTCTTTCTCACAACGGTGATTGAAATTGAATTAGCAAGCTAGAATTCTAACACACTCATGCAGCGACATATAATCATATAATAAGTAAGCAAATGCCAAGAAGTTGAGACTGTTACCTCCACACTCCGGGCGTGGGGAAGACAACCCCGACCAAAATCGTACTCCCGGTTAACAGTTATCAATAATTACATAATTAAACCCACTCCACGCAGGGAGGTAATAGGTAACATGTGGGACTCGGGAGGATCGAAATTCGGTTGACGGGCAGAATTTTGAACCTCTCCGTCGATGTCGACACGCTGCAACTTGGTGCTGTCCGGACGGCGCGGACAGATGGTTGTGGGGTCCACGACCTGCTCGGACGGCCGACTGAGGCGGGGTTGGTCTCGCTATGAAGGGAACCCCTGGAGGGATGATCCCTGTGAGGTGGCTGCACTGGTTTGCCTTGTGGAAGGTGCGGCGGCCAGACTTGATAGCCTTGCTGCTTGTTGTCCACAGATCTGTGCTGCTGTTTCAGGCTTGCGCGACCCGGCGACAAAAATTGCTGCGACCAGCTCCGATCTTGGAACGTCACGAAACTAGCGCCGCTGCAAAGCTAACTTGAAGTACTTCAACCCTCTAGGGTTACAAGAATTTTGTTGGGGCCATACCTTTCATAGGGGATTTTTCAACAAGAAAGCTTCCTGTCTTAGATCTGGTCGGGCAGACTAAGACCTGCCTAAGAAAGGGCGTTGACCGTGACTGAAACTTCGGATCTGGGTGATGACTTTTTATAGAAGCTAGAGGAAGAAGTAAGCAAGACGGGGATAATTTTTTTGTAAATTTTGGTGGAGGTTTGATATGGGAAAGCGATTTTCTAACAGAGATGGGTCGGATCTGGACTATAGGGGCAGATCAGATTTGGGGAAATAGCACAGTTTTGTTGGATGGGAAAGAAAATTCCTAAAATCACAAAAAAATTGATGGACAATTACTTAGGTGGACAGAAAACCCAGTTCAAATTTCAGATCATTCTGAAATCGGAAAGGGGGGGCTCATGGGTGAAAGGTTTGGTTGTTGGAACATAAGACTGCACAGGGGCAGATCTAGTGGGCTGTGGGAATCTAAATTGAAAAATAAGAAAACGAAGTGGGAAAAATCTAAAACTTTTTTTGGGATGTGGGATCAACCTTGGGAACTCACCCTCAAAGTTTTAGCCTCATCAGACCTACGATCTGAGAGCCAAAATTCATGATGTGGCTTGTTATCCTGGGTTGGACAGAACTCCGGCGACGGCGATGGCGGTGCGACAGCGGCTCGATGGCAGCGGCGACGATGGAGAGCTTCACACACTGATAGGGGAGGAGTCACACCTCAGAGAGGCAGCCTTCATAGCTGCAAGGGGAGAGAGAGGAGAGAGAGGGGGGGCGACCCTTGTCTCTTGGAAAAATTGCACAAATTCTTTCATTAATTGTGGTGAAAATGGAAAAATACAAGCTTTTATATGAAATGGGCACCCATGGTAAATGACTAAGACTACCCTTAGATCTAGGGTGGGTGAGCGGTACAATTGGGATGCCAAAATAGATTTTTCCCCATGTGGTCTGATGCGCTCGACAGTCGTCGTTCAAAAATGCCGTGCCACACAAATTTCAAAATTTATAACCGCACTCACTCACTCGAATGATTTTGAAAATACGAGTACAGTGGTGAATACGGGTCGATCCCACGGGGAGAGAATATTTGATTTTAGCTCAAGTTGGAAATACCCTTATGCTTGAAAACACAAATTTTGTTCATGGAGTGCGATTATCACTAAGTGGAATGAAATTACAACTTTAAATATTAAGAGAAAAGTAAAGGAATAATTAGCCAATTGAAGAACGCCGTCGTTTCCTTGCCGAGCCTTTGATGAAGACCGCTCTGCTTTGGAAGTCGACGCCGTGAGATGATTCGAAGATGACTTACCGCTTCGGGTATGTGTGATGAAACCGTGAAGAAAAGGTTTGGATGGAAATTGAAACAAAACACAAGTGGAAACACAAGTGGCAATTACAACAGAAATCTATTGAAATAGAGGTTTGGAAGGCAAAGAATAATTTGAAATCTAGAAGGAATTAGATAAAGTGAACTAAATAAAAGTTGTAGAGAATAAAAAGATGAAGACCTTTTATGAAGAACACAGAAACAGAAAATGAAAGGAAGATAAGAAAAAATTTGAAAAACTATGACCTATTGGTTCGGATGAACAGTAATTGACAGAAAAATAGCACCTTGAAAACTTAATTTTAGAGCTCAAACGAAGAGGAATTTGACAAAGTGCAAGAAGAATAAAACTTAGATCTACACGAGAGGAACAACTCTTATGAAGAACTCAGAGTTATTTGAGGACTAGAAAGACTTCAAAATGAATAAATGGAAGAAGGTATTACCACGGATGAACAGTACATGCACAGGACAGCACTTAAGAAAATGGGTATTAACTCTATAAATTTGGACGAATTTGAAGAAATGCTAAACAGAGAAGTTAAAGAACACTTGACAACGAACAACGTTCATGAAGATAAGAATTTGAAATGGGGATCACAACAATAAGTAATTGAACCAAGAATAGACTGAATGCTTAAAAAGAACCTTGCATTAATATCAAATCAACTTACAAAGGTGACACCAAAAGCTTGTAAAACATCAAGATCCAACCCTCCTATGGAGCTCTACTAAGACTTACAATGAAGAACTTCAAGAATACAATGGAAAATCTCTATGCCATCTCTCCTTCTAACTATCCCTAACAACTAACTAGTTCCATTACACATGAAGGCCCTTTATATAGGGCAACACATAACACCCCCTCTCATGTGAAACAACTCAAGTGCACCTAATTTTGACCTAAATTGGTAGGCTGGAATGTACTGCACATTTTGCCAATTTTTTCTGATTTTTTTCGGATTTTTCTGGCATTTTTTTGGCCTTCTTTTTCTCTATTTCTCTCACTTCCTCTCTCTGTCGGCACGTTGCGCCGACCGGCGCCGAACGGGTTAGGCCGCCCGCCCGTGGGCCCGCCGTGCGCCGAACCTCGCCCGCCGTCGCCGCGTGTCGCACGCGGCGCACGCGCCCGCCGAAGCCCACCCCGCCACGCGTCGCCCGGCCGCCCGCCTTCCTTCGCCGTTCGCCGCCTGCCACGCCCCCGCCCCCCTTCGCCCTTCTCGCCTCGTCGCCCGTGCGAGCGGCGAAGGCGGGAAGGGGGGGCGGGGTTTTGAATTTTTTTTTTCGTTTTATATATATAGTAGATATATATATATATATATAATATAATATATGTATTGGTATATATATTAGATATATATCTTATAAAATTCCTAAAAATAGCTAATAAATTTATTTTTTTTCTATTTTTTTCTTTTCTTTTTGAACAAATCCTTGGGCTTTTGGCCCATGGTCACATATAATTTTAATTTTTTTTCTTTTTCGTGGAGTTTTCCTCGTATTGCGTGCCTACATAAATACATAAAAATTGTGATTAAAATTTATTTAATTTCAGAAAATTAAATATTTGATTCAAAATTAACAGTAAGTGTGAGAAGTGTATATTGATCATAATTTAAGCTCATAAAAATGTGAATAATTATGAATTAAAAAAGAAAAATACACACTTATCACACCCCCCAACTTACTCATTGCTAGTCCCTTAGCAATACAATTAATGAAGAATTTCAAGACCAACAAGAGTTAAAATTATCCATGCCTCATTGCTAGATCATCTTTCATAGAGTCAACTAAAGATCAGGAATCTGGAATAATTACCACCGACTAGCCTTAAGAACATGATCAAGAATTTTAATCAAAATTCAGTAGCACTTGTGCAAGTGGAATACTAAATTCACAGTAGAGACAATTGCATCCTCCAGTTGCTATTCCGAACAAATGCCTTTTAATTCTGCACTTCTTAATCAGAGCTTTAAGCATAATAGCTTTTTATCTGCCTTATTTCATTTGTCCCTTTTGGGATCTCTTTTCCTTTTTTTTTTCTTTTTTTTTTCTATACACACATGATGCTGCACTACCCGTCACTGTTTTACGCGAACCTCAACACGTTTTAGGTGAAGTAGGCCCGGTGCCACAGATCAAAGTTCCCTTTTCCTTTTGACGCGAACCTCAACACGTCTTAAGTGAAGTAGGCCCGGTTACTCAGAATCAGAGCATTTTTCATGGTGTGTGTTTTTTTTTCTCATACTTTTGTATGGCAGAAAGCTTCTAACAGATCTCTTCTTCAGAAAATGCAGAATATCAGACAGTCTGTCTACAATAACAGAAGGCTTGTCCTTCTTGTTTCATTAGCGTACAACGTGATTTTATTTTTCGAAAGTGTATCTGAACTTTAAAGAGATTCTTAAATCAATTTTTCACGGCTAGAGTAAAGAAATTATCCATCATCCTTTTCCCTAATCGTTGCCATTCCAGAATCACTTTTCATGAGACATGAATCAGAAGACTCCAAATGGGGAAAATTGTTATTTAGCGGGACAAGACAAGAGAGCAAAAAAAAAAATTTTTATCTCCCCCCCCAACTTAAATGACATTGTCCTCAATGGCAGATGCAGTAGAAAGCTTAGAGAACAAGTAAAGAGATAATATAGTTGGGATGGAAGGATACAACCTAATGGGTCGGGCGAAGTGATGAAGGCTCCTTCTCCGCATGGCCGATCAACTGAAACACACACTCAAGCAAAACATCAAATCATAAAACCTTGGATTCCCTCCCAGAAGCTATTGCGTGGCACACAAGGAGTGGAACTTACCGTAGCCATGAGTTGCAAAGGGAATCGACTATTGATTTCATCGTGGGTCACGGATCCGGATTTTCCGCATAAATGTCCCCTTATTTCATGTGTTTGCGAAAAGCAGTCACAACGGGACAATGAACACATGGAATCTTTGGGCCAGAAAGTCAATAAAGCATGCCTCCGGCTCGGTCACTCCACATGGTAGAGTGGGCGCAAGAGTAAAGGAGGGGGACTTGTCGCCAAGGCTGTTGCTAAAGGTGACAGGGACAGATGCCGATCACCGTCTCTCCAATCCTATAAATACCCCCCTTTCCTCTCATAAGAGTAGAGTTAAGGAGTAAAAGGTTGGAAAGGGAAGTAGTGAGTGTTGTTCAATTTTCAGAATGGAGGGTGAATCGAGCTTCAGAGCAGAAGGTGAGTCCTCTCACTCCTCGAAGAGGAGCAGATCGGGCAGCAGTGCCAAGAGATTCTTAGAAGTCGAAGGACAACCGAGGGAGAGGACCCTATCACAACTTGTAAGTGGCTCCTTGCATTCCTTACTTCATACTTTCAGCTCCATTCTTTCCGTTGCAAAGCTCCCATTTCTCACTTCATGTGTATGTGCAGACCGTGATGAGATCGCACATATCGTGGGAGCTGGTAGTGACGGCCTATCGAGGTCTCCCGACCTTTCAGAAGGCAAGGTTAGACGTGATGGGGTTCGGGGCCTTTCTGAGAATCGAGCCGATCAAGCTCGACGTTGCCCTGATTCAAGCATTACGTGAAAGATGGGATCCAGTAAGTCGGGCATTTCTGATGCCGTGGGGGCACATGGTGCCCAGCCTAGAAGACATGGTCCGGATTACGGGCCTCAAAGTAGATGGGGAAGCAGTGACTGGCGTTACTTACGCGGACTACCAAGAAGGTGCCCACAAGCTATTGGGGATGGAATTAGACGGCAGGAAGAACAGGTCAGTAGCCAAGGCATCGATCATGGAGGCATTAGGGCTTACTGACACGCGTCCTCGTGATGACGAATCCCTTGAAGAATTTATGGAAAGGGCAGAAAGAGGTGCCCGTGCAGTATATTGTGTGGACACCAGCAACTGGGAGAGGACTAACATGGATCTTAGGAGGTTCCTCCTCTTTCTTTTGGGCAAGTTGCTATTGGGCTCCAAGGGCGACAGTATCCACTGTCGCTTCTTAGAGCTGCTTGTAGACCTGGAGAGAGTAGGACAATATGCCTGGGGTGCTGCCATATTGGCTCATCTGTTTACAGGTTTGTCACAAAAGGCAGACCGAGAGATGACACTCAGTGGGTTTACGCCCTTCATCCAGGTAAAGAATATTTTCGTTGTTTTGTTTTATGCCCTTTTTTCTTGAATTTGTTGATATTAATGACACATGATGGTGTAGCTATGGAGCTACTATTACCTTCCAATGGGGAGAGCTCGTCACTGCCGGCCACTGACGGTCCCGCTTGCTAGACGGTGGCAACCCATCATGAGTACAGCACCTCTATCCTATCAACTGATGGTGTTAAGGAGGGAGTTGCAAGAGTTCCCTGCAGCAATGGTATGATACTTTTTCTCCCCTTTTTTTTTTGGTTTGTTTTGTTTTATCATCATTTTGTAACTAACCAAGAAGATGCGTACAACCCATCAAAGGTGAATTGGAGGCCTTTCTCTAACATGGTCGATGTTGACCAGCCGTGGGTAATTGGAAGCCACGCCCGATTCGGACGGGACCTCTTGCTCCATTGCTTGAATGAAATCGAGCCCCTCAGACTGAGATTAGCTATGAGGACCCTAGGGCTGGCCCAGGAATGGGTGGATATGACCATATCTCCCAGCGTCGGAAAGTAGACGCGGGGACCGGCAACCTGTGTCGATTGGAGGGTGCGCTTCCCTGAACAATATGAAGACTGGCAAAGGGGTGGCACGCTCGTGGAATCTCAAACACAAGATAGCGAGGATTACCTACGCCTCTATAGGGCAATGTATGCAGAGAGGCTCCAGCTTGGAGGGCTTATAGAGGTTAAGAAACCATGTTTTTGTCTTTTTCATTTCTTCATTGGTTTGTTTTTGATTTTTTTGTTTGTGTGAACTCATAAGTCATAACCTGTAGGATGCCCGTGATACTATAATAATGAACTTACGAGCTCATCTGGTAGACACTGAGCAAGAGTTGAGTGACACCCGAGCGGCTCTCGGTTCATCAGTAAGTGTTTTATATTCACCCCAGGTATGATTTAAGATTCACGATGCTATCCACTTAATGTCATCTCATATGTGTTACAGCGTGCCCAGCTCGATGCAGTTTCATCTGCGATGGGGGCAGATGGTGTTTCTTCCAACCTATGGATTCCTACTGCAGAGCTAGATCTACTCCATGAGCAGCTTGCTCATGCCACGCAACGAGCTGCAGAGGCAGAATGGATACTTTCTGCACAGGTGAGGGTTTCACCATTTAATATCCCTTGTGCAAGCATTGCTATATGCCTGAGATGATATGTATGGCAGGAGAAAGAAACACAGGAGGCACTCGCGCTTATCAACCAGAAGGAAGCTAAAATAACTGAGCTGGAGAAGGAATTGCAGCGTCGTCCTGATGAGGACTCTTCTAGGGACGCTGTGGAGCTGAGGATTACCCTTCAGCTGGAAAGAGAAGACAGAGAGAGAGAACGGGATGAAAGAGAAAGGGATAGAGGCAGAGAGAAAGCTAAGAGATTGGCCGAGAAAGAAGAGAAGAGGGCCCTGGAGGCCCAAGTTTTTGAATTGAGGACCAGTCTCGGACTTGCCGATCAATGGCTGAAGGATGGCGAGGAGCGCTATCGAAGAGCACGAGAGCGTGGCTTTCGTGTCAGTAGCTTCTTTGCTGCCCCCGCGGATCGGCGTCCTTAAACTTTGTAATCTCTGGTTGTTTGTTCCTATTGTTGAGAGTTTGAATAAAATGTTTTGTTATGCTTGGTTCTCTCTTCTTTTTGGCTTCTCAAATTCTTGCACACATCTAGCCTCCAAGAATGTATCACCACACAAAAATCACTTAAACTTTGGGTTGCCTCCCAAGAAGCGCTAAGTTTTATGTCGTCAGCCAGACACAAGGTAGAGCATTTAACCAACGTGTGGCATTCAGAATGAGCCACCATGTGATCTTGTCTTCCTTCAAATTCCAGCCCTTATGCCATTGGAAGACAAGAGTAGACATGTACGGACTGGGGCTAGAAAGAGGCAAGACTCGCATATTATGGATTTTAGCGTTAACCCTGTATGTGAGCCAATTTTCAGCTGTAGGGATCCAGAAATGATTAATGTCTAATTTGTCAAGATCGAGGTGGAACCCTTGCACCACATCAATCCCTTGATCCCCTTCGCCTGTATCGTCCTTCCTGACTAACCCTTTAGGAATGACTTCCTCCATGGATACTTGTTTAGGGCCTGGTAGCTTAGGAACAGGATTGTTATCCTTAGCCACGTTTCTTTCAGTAACAGCCTCATGAACTTTAAGAGCATTGATCAATTTATCTTCCTGAGAGGAAGGTAAATTGAAGATGAATGTGGTTGGCACATCCTCCTCAGGTCTGAGAATCTCAAATTGGAGAGGCTCAACTGAAAGGGGAAAAGTAGAAGGAAGCACTAACTCATCCACAGATTCAGATCTCATTGGATAGGCCTCAGGGGTTAGATCAAATTTAAAATTTTCTAATGAAACCCCGTCATCATACCCCTCACTCATCTGAGGATTGTTAACCAAATTGTCCAACAATGGGGTGGATGGAGGAAATGTAAATAATTCTAGCCCGGCCCTTTCATCAGAGGTCATATCAAATGTGAAGTTCTCTAAGACGGGCCACTCATCACACTCCGTACTCAACTGAGAATTATCACTCAAATTTTTCAGAAATGGGGTCGGTAGATGAAACGTAAACTTTTCTAATAAGGCCCCATCATCATGTTCTTCCAGAGAAGGAGGATATTCAGAATTTTGTTCCATTAAATCAACAATTTTATTACTTACAACGTAATCCTCCTCTTGATTCATTTCCTCAATTGAGTTGTTTGGGCCATTATCCTTTACCGTAGTATTCTCAATCGCAAAACATTTAGAGAATGTGGTGATATGATCATCATTATGAGCATCATTATCCGTCAATTCACCCCCTACTTCCTTTCCTTCCTTTATCATGGTATTACGTGCACACACCCCCTCACTCTCAATAGTGATATCTTGAGCCAAAATGACAGGCATAAGACTGTCATCGTCATCATCGTTCACATATTGAGGGGGTTGGTATAAGGTTGAAGGAGAGGGTTGATAGGTAGACTGAGAGTACATGATTTGAGGTTCAAAGTAGTGGCCCGGTGAATCACCCCTAGCATCAATGTGGAGTCCGAAATCTGGGTGAGATGAGTTGAGCTGAAGTTGAGGACATAGGGGCCGCCCGTGGCCTTCTTGGGGTGAAAGTGTAGACAAATGGGCTTGGATTGTTTGGTCCATCCAAGAAAAATTTAGGTGATTGCTCCAGCCAGACGTAGAATTATCGGAAAGGGTATCACACTGGCGTGGAGAGAATCCTAGGCCATTTTGGACCTGTGCTTGGATGACTGGAGAGAGTCGGGCTATAGTAGGACATTCACTCACATAGTGAGTGAGACTGGCACAGAATTCACAAGCTTTCGTGAAAGTGTGGATTGGGTTTTTGACATGTCCTACGGATTGTTGATGAGATGAGATGGAGGCACGGTTTATCGAATTTTCACTCAAAATTTTAAACAAATCATACGCCTCATTCTCACCTTTGCTCAAAAATGACGCTCCACAATATATGTCCACCATTTGCCTATCATAATCGGATAACCCCTCTGTAGATTCAATTAAAAATCCACTTAAGAATGAATAAAAATAATGAATAAATAAGCAATGTAAGGCACAAATAAGCACGAGGTGCTAAGATGGAGTTTGTGATCGCGAGAGACGCGAGGCCTCAAAGGATATAAACAATAACAATATGGGAGGGATCGTGAAAAATACCTTAAGCGCGGGTGATTGTGAGTGCTCCTTTCTCTTCCAATCGGCCGGCCGATGAAGAGAGTTCTTCAACTTATTACCCTTGCAAAAAAAGACATAAACACCAATAAAGAATATGGAATTAGAACATGGTGAGTGTAACATCAATTCTTAATAAAAATATGAGCATGAAAAATATGATGAAGAACACACCTTAAGGGTGTTGGCCCTTAAACCCCTATGCAAGAAGGGTATAAAAATGTGAATGTATGAAGATGCAAATATATGAATAAGGGGAAAGAGTGCAAGAGTTGCACTAAAGGGGAGGTTTCTCAACGTGGTTGAGAGATATTAAAAAAATAATAAGATATGAATATGCATGCATATGAACAATGATAATAAAAGTAGAAACAAAAATAGACAAAGGAAGCCTGTTGCTTTTGGCTTTGATTCTCGATGGTGAGAAATCTTCCAAAGGATGAAGAAATTAGTATAGGAGTTCCTCCTTCAGCCAGCAGCAGCAACCTGCATGAAAGAAAGAAAGAAGAAGAAAAATAATAGAAAAAAAAACCACAGAAGAAGAACAACGTCGGAGGGAAGAAGAAAAGGAAGAATCCGAACCAACCCCTTAACAGAGCTGAATAAGCTCTATAAAAAGGGTCGAATCAAGAGATAGAAGGATAATAATGGGCAAGAGCCCAAGGAGGGAAGGATAAGAATGGGCAAGGTGACCAAACGAAGCAGGGACTCTCTGGGAAAGGGTTGCGTCCGTTTAGAACACGAAAGTGAAACACGACTTGAACAAGGGCGTTAATTAAAGAATTGACGACCTACCAGAGGGCTTTATTTCAAAAACACGCCTAAGACCAAGGCGTTAATTCCTTTACTTGTGAAAGACGTCTGAATGTGAGGCGTTAATTAAAAAAAAATCAAATTAGGGCTATTTTTCATTTCTCAATATTATTTTCCCTTTTTTTAGGTGGAGGTGCATCACATTGTGCTGATTCCAAAGACTATTTTTACGTATTTTTCTGACATCCGGAAGGCCACCAAATCACCTCTGGAATGAGGTTGAAAATAATATTAAAATAATCAATTGGAAAGTGACGCCCGTGCCATATGTCTTTAATTCAACTTTTTTGATTTTTATTTTATTTAAAATAAAGGTAACGTCCTATTCTTGGTCGTTAATTCTAAAAAATTCCGAAAAAACTTCAAAAAATTCTAGAAAAATGGGAAATTGAGAGAAATGGACGCCCTCACTATATGTCGTTAATTTTCTTTTATTTTCTTTTAATTTTCTTAAAAGGAAATGACGCCCCTCTTCAAGTCGTTAATTCTGAAAAATTCATAAAAATAGAGAAAAATGCCCAGAAAATCCAGAAAAATAGAAAAAAATAAGAAAGGGAGAAAAAGGGAGAAATCCAAGAAAAGTGAGAAAAACCACTCAAACAAAGGTAATTTGAGGGTCAAATTGGGGCATTACAAGGTAATATGAGATGTGCTCACAGTAACGTCACTTTTGGCGTGTCTACAGCTGCCCCGCCTTGGTGTCTGCTTTGTAAGGGAGCAGAGCAAACTGAAAAGTAGATGCCAAGGTGTGATGAGACACGCAATCAACATCACTTGATGAGAATTGAAATCAGGAGCTCGAGATGAAGCAATCTCGAAAAATTCAATGAAATCAACGATGTTCGGATAAAAGAGGGAGTGTGCACGCGGGGACAAAGGAGATAAAAGAATGATCAACTTCCAGCGCGGTGGAAGTACCCCAGGTCACAAACCTGTAGGTTTCACCATTGGGGAGCGGTTACCAGCCAATGTGGATGTGCTGCAGTCAAGGTGGATCAAGGGGAAATGATTAAAATAAGATGATAGAAATCCAAACAAGGAGCTTTCGAGAAAATGACCCAAAACAGCGACAAAACGAACTGAGGACACAATTCGGCAATGAATATCTCATATCTGGAAAGATTAAGATCAATTTGACTCTCCAAATCAGCTTATCAGAATGATTTTTCAAAATTATTTCAAATTCCTATATGAATGCATGCTGGGTTTAAATGGAAAAGTTAAAACAAATGAAAATATAAGATAATCAAGGATAATATTGTTAAACTACCAAGACTGGGTCAAGAAACCAATTTCTGCGAGCTGATACTAAGCCGAAGCACGTTTATCCACGCACCAACTCGTAAAAGGGAACTGTAGACACGCCAAAATTGACGTTTTGTTGATCAAATCTCATGTTATTATGTAAACGCCCCAAGTGGACTTCAATATCCCTATAACATAAAGTTTTTCTTTTTTTTGAGAATTTTATGCTTTTTTTATGCATCCTTCGTGATTCACGACCTGACGAAGGGCGTTACTTTAGAAAGTAACGACCTGTGATGGGGCGTTTTAAAAGAAAGGACGACCATGTATGAGGGCGTCAATTCCTGGTATTATCCGTTAATTTCTAGAATTATCTACTTTCAAAATAAAAAGCTTTTTCTGTGTAACGTCCTACCTCAGGGCGTGTTTTTAAGAAACGCCGTTATCTTAGGCGTGTTCCATTAATTTCTAAACAAAGAAAGTTTTATTTCCAAATTTAAATCTAGGAAGAAACGCCCTTTCCTAGGTCGTGTTTCAAGAAACGTCTCTGTAAAGGTCGTCAATTCATGATTTGACGCCCTGTCCTAAGTCGTGTTTCACTCCAGAGTCCTTCCTTTTTCCATCTTTCCCTCACTGTTCCCTACCATCCTTGGGACTCTTGCTCGATCTTGATCCTTCCCTGGATGCCTCATTACCCATTCTTATCATTTCCTTGTTTGATCACATCCGATTGAAGCTATAAGAGAAAATATCATTCGATCGTGTGAGAGGTTAATGACTCAGAAGGTTAAGCATTCTAAGCACTCAAGAGGTTAAGCGTCACGAGAAGAGCTTGTGGACGCGTAATCTTATATTTATTTATTTTTGTTTATTATTTATTAGTTCATTTATTTATTTATTAATTTATTGGCGTGCCAGTCACACGTGTGACGATTTCATTGTGTGCTCGATCTGACTTGGTCAGTCGATTGTGAGTGATCGTGTCTGGACCAGAAGTCCGTCATACCATAAAGGCTATGACGTTAATTACGTCCTTCCAAGGAAGGACAACCCTTGATTAAACGCCAAAATAGGAGGCCTCGAGAGGCAAACATGTATTCATGTGCATAACTTTAAACTTCATACCAGGGCCGGGAAGGCGGGTAAGAGAATAACATCAGCCACAAAAAGAGACTGTAGCGTTGAATCGGCGGTTCGAAACAACTAGACTTGGGGGAAAAGGGGAAATGGAGGATATCAATCACGGACAGGCTGAGCCATGACCGTGATGGAGGTTCACGGCATCGATCAACATTTCGACAGCATTTCCCCTTTATCTGGATTATGCCCAGGGGGAAATAGGCTATCACCCACGGAGTGTCGGGGTGAAAGCCGAGAGAAAGAGAGAGGCTGAACCTCCCTACCCATATATAAATGCCATGGGGCAATGTTTGATTTTCCCTTAGGGAAGCCGGCGGAACTCATGCAGTGGCATAGCCCTCCCGAGCTAAAGGGGTTACTCATAAATCCGATGCGGGACGACGGAATATAAGTGAATGCTCAATGTTGCGCCCTCGCACGCGGATCGACCTGGAGTACCCTCGACGCGACGGGGAAGAGGCCGGGAAATAGGCTCTCGGCGCAAGGGCCAAATGGCC
This sequence comes from Amorphophallus konjac, assembly GCA_022559845.1. Lineage (NCBI taxonomy): Eukaryota > Viridiplantae > Streptophyta > Magnoliopsida > Alismatales > Araceae > Amorphophallus > Amorphophallus konjac. The sequence goes on along the minus strand of CM040119.1, from coordinate 110,811,373 downwards.
AAGGGTGTAGGCCTCTCGGCGCAAGGGCAAAGAGGTAGGTTCCCGGCGCGCAGGGAGATGAGGCCAAGGGACTGAGGTTCTCGGCGCGCAGGGAGGCCAGGAAGGGTTCCCGGCGCGAAGGCAAAAGGGCCATGGGCTGGAGTTCTCGGCGCGCATGGAGAACAGGGGGGTTTCCCGGCGCGAAGGTAGGAAGGCCAGGGGTTCCCGGCACGGGTTTCCCGGCGCGCTAATAAGGTGGCCAGGGGGGGTTCTCCGCGCGGCCAAACGGCTGGGGAGTAGGCCTCCCGGCGCGACGGCAAGCAATCAGGGGGGTTTTCGGCGCGGCCAGGCTGCAAGGGTTAGAATAGTTCTCGGCGCCTGAAGGATGGCGCCGAGAGCTATTCATCTAATTTACTGTACGCGGGGCCGAGAAGTGTGTGGGCACCGGGATGAGAAACAGAGCTTACGGTACTCTGTTTTTTTGGGGTTTTTCAGGTTTCAGAGATGCAGATCAAGGCAGACAGGCTCTGGAAGGAAACCAAACATCAGGTTTTAATGACTTTGATTTGTGTTTTGAAGAAGGCCAGGTGCCTGGAGGGATTGGCAGGGGGATCATCCGACACAGGGAACTCCTTTCACCACTGTCATGCAAAGTCCCAGGGACGGTCTCAATCTTGTCTCCCATCCTCCTGGGAGAATTTTGGCAGCACTTCCCCCTGCGATTAGCATTTGCCAGAGAGTGGTATAGGCTGACATCCACGGAGTGCCGGGATGAAAGCCGAAAAATGAGTGAGCACTAAGGCTCAAGGAGACTATCCATATCTCTGGCATCGGTCACTATCCCCCTTCTCGGAGACTGACGAGACTCATGTAGAGACAGGGTTCGTCAGACCCACGGGGTTGCATGTGAATCCAATTAGGGACCTTAGAATATAGGGGAGGTCAGTCCCCAATTAATTTATCTCCTGGGATACTGTGACGACTCAAGAATGCCTCCGGATAAGTAGACGAAGAGGCCAAAGGGGTGGACCAAGGAGGGGAGCCAGGTTCTCGGCACAGTTGGGAGATCAAGGGGATGGAAGCTCCCGGCGCGGCCAATACTGGGAGGCTCCCGGCGCGGCCAAGGTGTAGAGTTCCCGGCGCGCAGGGGAGGACCAAAATAGTTCTCGGCGCCTGAAGAATGGCGCCGAGAGCTGTTCATCCAGTTTACTGTGTGCGGGGCCGAGAGGTGTGAGGGCGCCGGGATGAGAACAGAGGTTTACGACACTCTGTTTCGCGTTTCTTGTTGAATTTCAGAGGGAGTTTTGGGGATTCCAGACCTGTCAGTTGGTTGGATTTGCATGGATATGGGTTTAATTCATCAAGGATGAGCTGGGTTCGAAAGGAATCAATTACAGCAGGGGATCTGAGTCGTCATATGCTATGGATCCTCAGGGATCATTCGCTGGCACCTTTGGTCGCCCAGGGAACCAAGAGATAGCCATCTCTGGCCCCATGGACGACTCTGATGGAACTATTCATACTGGAACGGGACCAGAGACCCTCGGTATCAATCCATCGACGTAGCTCAGTTACTCCTGTGGAAAAGGGATCTCGAGTAAGCCGTCGGAGTTATTGCCGATATCGGTGGCAGACCTCCCCAGAAGCCAAGAGATGGTCTGTCTCTGGCCCTGGGGCAAGCCTGGAGGAGGGCTTTGTGCAAACGACGATGAACAGCAAGGGACATCGGTGTATCTAGAGCTATATTTATTCTACTGAAGACAATTGAGCCCGAAGACCCATCATAGAATTAGGTGCGCTTCAGTTGAGTTAAAGATGAAAACATGTAAAGGAAAGACATAGCAGCATACAGAGAGATAGCTGGCAGATGTTTCAATCACCCAACGCCCAAACGGGCCACTGGAGCATTTCATATCATTAGATCACCCCAGAACTCACATCAATCACACGGAGGGAATGAGAGAGAGGGAGATGAATAGACATCGGGATATCCCGGTTACATCCAAAATAAAATCGAGATAAACTCGGCAGGATTACATAAAGAAGAAAATAAAATCATGGGGGAGGGCGGAGCATTGACTCCTCTCCCTCCCCGGTTGCCCACCTGGAGCTTCTTCTCTTTCTTTCTCTTCTTCTTTCTTTTCTCAGCGGAGGAGGAGGCTCTCTTTCTCTATGTTGGTCTCTTCCCCTTTCTCTTTTTTTTTTTTGGCCGCCGATCCCCCTTTGCTGTTCGAGAGAAAGGGGTTTATATAGAGCCCTGTTCACAGTCATGGCACTCGGCGTGCCTGCAACATTAGTTCCCGGCGCGCCCATTTGAGGTTTCCCGGCCGCTTGCCTTCAGCTTCTCGGCGTCACCTTTTGGGCTTCAGCAAGTGGCTCTCGGCGCATCACCTCTCGGCATGGTTGTTGGCCTCTCGGCACCACACACGGATGGGCCCATTTAGGTCTTTTAGTGTTTCATTCTTCCTATCTTAATAGCTGTTAAAGCCCATTAATTGGTGAGCTAACATGGTTTCATCAGAGTATTTCTGGAGGTTTTCATCGGTCAGTGGACCGCAGTTCTTCATCAGTAATGCCGTCTGAGCGACGACAATACCGGACATCAGCTTGGCCGGGGAGGGCTTCAGCTGGGTGACAGCTTCAGAAATGGACTTTCTGTAATCCTGGCTTTGCAGGAGTTCCTTGGATCTTCATCTGCCGGTACCGGCTTCATCTTTATCTCATATCACATCTGTCAACAAGCCGACATCTGACTTGTCCTGACATGTCATTTGTGGACTCCCGGATGAGGCAGTAGTACAGCTCTCATTGAAATGAGCTGGAAGGTCTCATCAGTCGAGTGACTGCTACTTTATCAGTGCTGCTGTCTGAGTGATATCGGCACCGGTCATCAGCTTGGCCGATAAAGGCTTTAGCCGGGTAAACAGTTGATGAGCTTCATCATTGGCCCTTCACTGCGGGTATGATATGTTTCCACCCTTGTTCATTTTTAAGGTGTCAACAGAGCCTTCTTCGTTTTCTGCATCCTTCGTTGGGCTTCATCCGGTGCTTCATCCATCTACGTCCGTCATATTCATCCGGTTTCCCTCTACTGTCGCCAGGGACAGTAGGGCTTCTCAGTTTTTCATCTGATTGTTCTACATCATTTATACCACTCCATTCATCATATTCATTCATCCTTCGTATTTATTCCCACCTTGTTGCAATTTTTTTTTATCATCATACTCCCCCTCCCTTAAGTCTTATTAAGGGGTTTTAAAACAACAAAAAAAAGAGGTGCGCATGTTGATGTCTTTTCATCATTTTATGTTAGTTTTGGATTGATACTATTGCACTTTGGCTGATCCCCCTCTCTTTTGTTTGTTTTTCATTGTCTTTTTTTTTTACAAGGTAATCAACCAAGAAAACCCACTTCATCGGCCGGCCGATTGAAGTTGGAGGAAGAAATCCACACCCATCCCGCATCCCAATTTTCACCAGGTACACGCGATCTCCTTTTTCTTCTTATTGAGGTAACCCCTCTGGCGATCACATCATCTCCACTTTAGCACCTCGTGCTATTTTTATTGTATTTTTATTACATCTTACTCATTTTTGTTTATTCATTGTTATTATTTTAACTTCTCCTAAGAGAGGATTTTTAATCCGATCTACAAATTGGCGATCACGGTGGGACTTCCACTGTTTTCTTTATTGATTACCATTTCCATTGGCACCCTCGTGTGCCCTTTCACCTTTGACACCCTCGTGTGTCCTTTCCCCTTAGGCACCCTCGCGTGCCCTTTCCCCTCGGTGCCCTCGGTACCCTTTCCCTTGTGCCCCTCGGGCACCCTCCATTGTGCACCCTGCACACTCCCCGGATCAGTCAATTGCTGCTTATTAACGCCTTCAACAAGGGCGTCTTTTGATTTAACGCCCCTCACAGGGACGTGTTTTGTTGATTAACGCCCCCTTCTAGGGCGTGTGTTTATTGCATCTGCTGGCGCTCTGTTTGCTCATTTTATCGTCTGCTATTTAACGCCCCTCTCAGGGACATGTTTCGTTGAGTAACGCCCACTGCCAGGGCGTCTTTTACCATAAACTACTGTTTGCTGCATGCTTATCATATTGCCTGTGGATTAACGCCCCTCTCAGAGGCGTTTTATTTATTATCAGCGCCTACGATCAGGGCGTTTCTCTGAGTTTTGACGCCCTCCCGTGGAGGCGTCCTTTCTTTGTAACGCCTTACCCAAAGGCATGTTTTCCTACCGTCTGTGAGCCCCTCACAGAGTTTAACGACAGCCACGCTGCCGTGTTTTCATTTTGTCACGACCTACCACAGGGCGTGTCTTTCCTCCTGCTGTGAAAACGACCTTTCCAAGGGCGTTTCTTTACTGTTCTTTTTCACAGATTAGCTCTTATTCATTGATTGGCATTTGTCTTGATATTACATTGCTGCTTGGGTTGTCTTGATTTGTTGGCTTGGTTGAGAGACCTCCTCTCTCTAGCCTAGGATTCCACACACCTTTCTTGGAATCGGGACAACCCTCCATTGAGCATTCCGTCTCTTTGGACCGGGAATCCCTTTTCTAAGACCTCCATAAGTCCCCGCACCCGTGGATTCCCTCACGGACGCCGGGCTGGTTGTACCCTTGAAGTACCTGGAGTTTAGAGAACCTATGCGTTGTTAAAGAGATAGAAAAACTTAGTTGACCCGGAGGTTACACTTGGATCAAACTAGGTCTCATTTGGCAAAAGAGTGAACTTTCACAAATAATCCATCCTAATTCAAACATCAAACATTAAAATCTTGCGTTTCTTGCCAACCTTGTTTGCATAAACATAGTTGGGTGATTTGATTGCCTTGTTTGGATTAAGTATTTTGTGATAGTTCCTTCATTAAACACTCTCTCTCTTAAGAATGAAACTCCGTTCAGGTAAAACCATCAACATGGCAGGAAACGGGTACTCCTATGATGATGAGAATGAGAACATATTTGGTCAATATGAGGACCCTCTCCAGGATTCTGTTTATTATGAGGGGAACTACCTTCCTCCTCACCCCCATTACTCACAAGTTCATGTGGTTGATACCACTCTTCATGAGGCGGACCCTCCGTCTCAAGTTCCATCTTCCAACACTTCGGGGAACCCTTCCCCATCCATTAATGTCACGGATTTGATCCAGGCTCTCTCCCAGTTGGATGACTCCCAGCGGCAAGCCATTCAGGCCGCTTTAAAAGGGAAGTCGGTTCTTTCTTCTTCTTCTAATCCCCCTCCGGCCGTGAGTGGCCATCAGATTGTTAATGACCAGGCGGTCTTGCATCCCCCCTCCTCTCGTCCACAAACGCCTACTGCGGCCATGCCGGCCCAGCAGGCGAGCTATTCAGTGGTTAGGCATCAATCCTTCCAACCTCCTCGGATTCTACGAACGCCTATACCGCCTTCTTTTGCTCAGAATCAGGCCCCGATCGAGCCCGATACCAACACTCTCTTACTTCAGAAGCTGGCCAGCATGGAGGAACAGCTCAAGAAGGTTACAACAACTAAGAATGCTCCAGAAATTTCTCTTCCTACATTGCCGGTGTTCCATTTACCACCTTCTGAAATGCCGAATTTCCGGCGATATAATGGGACGGGCAACCCATTCATTCATTTAAAGGATTTCCGATATGAGACTTCCTTTTGGCAGGACAATAAGGCCTCCCTGGCCTACTTATTCAGGAGGTCACTTGAGGGGCCAGCCCTCGAATGGTTTTATTCTCTGGAGCCAGCTGATGCCGGCGATTTTGATGTTATTCAAAGAAAATTCCTGCAAAAGTACAGAGACCGGGTGGGACCTTCCCTTTCTGTTACAGATTTAGTTGCCGAGAAAATGAAGCCCGAGGAGGACTTCATTGTATTTGCTGATAGGTGGCGGTCTATGGCCGAGAAATTAAAGGACACATTGTCGGAACAGGAGCAAGTGAAAATGGTCATTTCTAATGCAACCCCCCAATTCGGCACATTTTGGCCATGAATCGGCTAACAACTATGGAAGAGCTCTATGAAAGAGCTCGTTATATACAAACGCAAATGAAGGACTCGCCCATCATGGGCATGTTTGAGCCGAAGCCTCGGCTATTTAAAAAGAATACAAATGTCAACAGCGGGCCCACGACTGAAGGCACTGTCACAAATGAGCAGGTTGGCGTAGTTGGCAACCCCCATAATCAAGCTAACCCACGTCCACCACCTCCACGACAGAACCCTCATTTTAACCCTACTCCACCACCCCAATTCGCGCCTCAACGCTCCTTTGCTCCACCGCAAAACCAAGCCCCCCGCATAGATCCTCCAGCCCCACCACAATACCATCAAGTGCCCCCACCAGCCAACTATGGCCAACAACAACAACGGAGACCGCCACTTGGCCCCAAAAGGGACCACTATCCCCCACTTCCTGAAAGTCTCCCCGATATTTTTAATGCCCTGATGGCCGCCAACTTGCTCGCATTACCAAAGGAAAGAACCGTGTGGCCCGCTAATGTTGACACATCCCGTTATTGTGCCTTTCACCGCGCCCCTGGTCACAACCTGGATCGTTGCTTCCACTTCAGAGATTACATCTATGATCTAAATGACCAGGGTGACATCAATTGGGATGAGATGAGACAATTCATAGCCGCTATGAAAGAAAGAAGGGCTTCTCGGCAACAACAAAACCAGCAACAACAGCAGCCAGCTCCACAACAAGTTCAGCCACAGCAAGCTCCAGCACCCCAGCAAGATATGGGGATCGTCCGTAATCCATTGCCGGAGCACGCTCCTAATCAACATGTGAACCCTGTCACGTCTCTCTACGAGGTGGAGAGAGGGCAGGGATGGCACGAAGAAAACGCCTCTGTCGGGGCATTTCATCATGATCCAACTCAAAATCAAACTCCGCGCCTTTTGCGCACACCTCCTTCTTCTTCTATTCTCCTATCAGGACGTCCCCTTCTGCGCCCCGTCAATCCTTCTACCTCCACCAATTCCACGGCCTTGCCGGCTCGCTCTCTTCTTACCCGCCTACCACCTCCACAACCTACCATTCCACCTTCCACCACCAATCCCACACACGCGCCATCCAGGCCACTCCTACTCCGCTCACCGCCAGCACCCGCTACCCCCTCTACCACTCCTACACCGGCAAGAGTTCCTCCGTCATCAGTTCAACCACCTTTTGTGCCACGATCTCTCCTTATTCCACCACCTGCCAATGCTCCTCGCATTCGGATATCCCTCTCCTCTCCCACGCCTCCTGCGAGGGCACCTTCGTCAAATACTCCTCCCATGCCTCCCGCGGGGGCATCTTTGTTAAACACCACTACCACGTCTCCTACGGGGGCGCCCCTTTCATTGAATTCCCCTTTGATATCCCCTAGCAGGGTTTCTGCTACCAACATTCCTTCTTCTTCTTCCAACCCTCCTCCTAATATTGCCCCGACAGAGGCGCGTCAAGGCGTAGCGCCGCTCCGCAGTGGACGGATATTCCACCGTGTTTTCCCATAGAGAGAGCTAGAGCCTGTGCAGGGGCCACAAGAGCAAGTGCAGGAACAAGATTCAGTGCCGGGAACTCAGTATGATTTATTAAAGCACTTGGATCGCACTCCAGCCAGAATCTCCATTCTTGAATTAATCAAGAGGTCCACCACTCATCAGCTGGCCCTGAAGGAATATTTGCAGAAGGTCATGGTCAACGAAGACATGCCGGTCGAGCAAATAGTTACAGTCTTGACTCCTGCCAGCAGTCAGCCAGCAATCACATTCCATGAACATGAGTTAGCACCTCTACCGGCAAGAAAATATGCCCTATGTATTACGGTTGATATCAACAAAGTGGCCGTTAAGCAGTGTTTGGTAGACACCGGTGCATCTATCAATGTGTTGCCTCCGAGCACTCTGAAGCTATGCGGTATCCCTGAGAGCCAGATTCAGCCATCTACCATTACTGTCACAGCATATGACAATACAAAGAAACCCCCTCTGGGTATGATTACTCTCAAAGTCAGCTTGGGTCCAGCCACCATTACAGCAGATTTTCATATCCTGGATATGGATCCGACCTTTAATGGCATCCTGGGTCGCCCTTATATTCAGCAGCTTGACGCAGTGCCCTCTACAAACCATCAGTGCCTCAAGTTTCCGCACAAGGGCCGCATTATCAAGGTGACCAGCGTGCCGATCTTGCCAGAGGAAGACATTCATGTAGCTTCATCAGTTCCTTCCATATGGCCTGCCAACAAGCCGTTATTATCTGTGCTGGACATTCCCCGTCCACGGCCGATGCTATCTGAGACTGTTACCACAGTTGCTAAGACACCCCTGCCTTCTAAGGGGAAGAAAAAGAAAAATATGATGAATACCCCCGGCTGGAACATTCTGATAAGAATGGGATATCAAGATGGAAAGGGCCTGGGCGCCAAACTCCAGGGCAGGATTAGGCCCATTAAGCCTCAAAAGGTGATTGCACGAGGCGGCTTAGGCTACAAAACAACGGGCAAGAATGAAGGAGAGCAGTGGGCTGTTATGACGTCCACCTTCAAACCAGACCGCCAGCCGCTCACCTGGACTTTAAAGACACATTTTGTCACCGGGGGCATTCAGAACAATGAGCAGACTACCGTCATTACTTCATTGCTTGATTGTCAAGATGTGCATGCCAGACAGTTTGCTCGTCACATTGCCCCACTAGCTACCTACAAAGCCCTGGAGTCTTTAAGGCCAGATAAAAGAAGAAAAATGGGTGATCCGGAATGTGACTGGTACAGGTGGTTTGACATGAATGACATCACTATTTCTTTGAGCCGCCTGTTCATGCCGACAGATCCAGAGTGGCCGCCGCTGATTCAAGAACTGATTGAAATGCCAGCAGTAATCACAGATAAAAGGCAGATGTTAAGTGACTACACAGATACGGGGGAGCCAGATGTCCCCTTTGAAGAAGGATTTTCCGTAGATAGGCTGTGGGCCGGCCTTTTCTCCCTCACTTCTGTGCATCCATCTGTGTTGGCTTCTCTCTATTCCCGTTGGTTTGGTCACGTGCCGCGACCACCACCGATTACCATCAACTGGTCTCCCGATTCAATTCAGATTTCCCTCCCGATTGCTCCTTCGTTCCTCGAGCGATTTTCTAAAATCTCCATCTCACCCCCGCGTGGGCCATCTTTGATTAAATCTTTCTCCAATCTTGCAATCTCCACTCCTCCTACTATTCTCCCTTCACATTGCTTTTTACTTGAAAAAGAAAATAAAAATGAAGGAAAAGCTAAAAACGAAAAAAAACGCCAAATCTCCAACATTCCAATCCTCCATTTCTATTGAGGAGACCTCCTATTTTTCTCCCGAGTGCGTCCCAACCCAGGGGCCGCTCTTTCAAGATTCCTTGGTAAGACTCTTCTCCCCCTCTGGTGAGGGGCCCTCCTCTGTATCACCTCCTGTATCCGCTTTTTCATCTCCTTCCCCTGGTCAAGCTAGTTGTTCCTATTCTTCCCCCTTTCCTTCTAATAATAAAAATCAGGGGATAGTTCCACATAAGAAGGCCAAGGGTAAGCAGATTCTCCGAAGATTTTTGTTGGAGTTGGCTGTCAGATGCCAAGCTTGTTTAGCAATCCCTGAGTTTGTGGAAGAACCGATCATCCTGCCAGAATTGGAATATGAGGATTCTGTTGCTACTTATGAGGGTTTGGGCGTTTATGAAATCATGAATGATGAAGACCCTATTGAAGAGGGGGAAGAAAATTATGAAGACTATGAGGACGAGGCTGATGCTTTTGCTAGTGGCATAAGACGATTCGACGAACCATCAGCCTCTGTAGAAGAACCTACCAAAGAAATCAATCTGGGTACCGAGGAAGACCCTAGGATTGTCCTCATCAGTAAGAATTTACCGCCCTCCGAGGAGGAGGCGCTTATTTTGGTTCTGCAAGAATACAAGGACACGTTCGCATGGAGTTATGAAGATATGCCGGGATTAGACCCTGCGCTCGTTGAACACCGCCTTACACTCAAGCCAGGGTCTGTACCGGTCAAACAACGGTTGAGGCGTTTCCACCCTAATATGGCTTTGAAGATGAAAGAAGAGGTCGATAAACTCCATAAGGCTAGATTTGTTAGAGTCGTCCTCTATCCCAATTGGGTGGCTAACATTGTCCCGGTTATGAAGAAAGATGGAAAGGTTCGAATTTGCATAGATTTCCGGGACCTCAACCGGGCGTGTCCTAAAGATGACTTCCCCCTCCCTCATATTGATGTTCTGATTGATAACACGGCAGGATTTGAAACTCTTTCTTTTATGGATGGCTTTTCAGGTGACAATCAAATTCGTCTGTCTGAAGAGGATCAAGAGAAAACCTCGTTCACTACACCATGGGGTACATATTGTTATGTGGTCATGCCCTTTGGACTTAAGAATGCTGGAGCCACCTACCAGAGGGCTATGATGGCTATTTTTCATGACATGATTCATATTTATATAGAGGTGTATGTGGATGACCTGGTAGTGAAATCAAGGACAAGGATTGAGCATCCCGGGGTTCTGGCTAAGGTTTTGCAGAGATCGCGAGAATATCAATTAAAAATGAACCCCAAGAAGTGCGTATTTGGCGTTTCTTCAGGAAAGTTGCTTGGATTCATTGTCAGTAAGAGGGGAATTGAAGTCGATCCCAACAAGGCAAAGGCCATCAGAGATATGCCTCCTCCCAAGAATTTGAAGGAAGTTCGAGGATTAATAGGGAGGTTGCAATTCATTCGCCGCTTCGTCTCCCAGCATTCACAAAGATGCATGCCGTTTTACGAACTTACCAAGCCGGGAGTCAAGTTTAATTGGGATGACAAGTGTCAGGCAGCCTTTGACGGATTGAAGGATTATTTGGCCAATCCCTCTGTCCTGAGGCCGCCAATTCCAGGCAAACCACTTATTCTGTATGTTTCAGTCCTGGATGACTCTGTAGGTGCTGTCTTAGCTCAAGTGGATGAAGAAGGTAAGGAGAGGGCAGCATACTACTTGTCTAAACTTCTTAACCCCTGTGAGCAGAAGTACTCAGCCATGGAGAAGACTTGTGCAGCTTTGGTTTGGGTAGTGCAGAAATTAAAACACTATTTCCTAGCCCACGAGGTTCACCTCATTGCACGCATGAATCCAATCAAATTCCTCCTTGAAAAATCTGTCCTCACTGATCGATTAGCACGCTGGCAAAGCTTCCTCTCCCAGTTTGATATCACTTACATTCAGCAAAAAGCTATCAAAGGTTATGCCATCGCCGAACATCTTGCTCATCACCCTCTACCTCATTTTGATCCTGTCAATTCTGAGTTCCCAGATGAAGAATTAATGTCCATTAATCAACTCCTTGATCCTATGTGGACGCTACATTTTGATGGAGCTCTTAATTCTCAAGGAAGAGGGATCGGCATGGTTCTTTTAACACCTGAAGGGGTCACCATTCCATTTGCTGCTCGGCTCACTTTTCCCGTCACCAATAACATAGCCGAGTATGAAGCTCTTTTGGCCGGTCTACAAACCGCTCATCGATATGGTGTCACTCACTTGAGGATCGTCGGTGATAGTCAACTCATTCTGCGCCAGGTGTTGGTCAAGTGCCGCACTATCAATCCTAAGCTTAAACCCTACCAGGAACTCGCTTCAGCTTATGCCAAACTCTTCACCAAATTAATCTTCGTTCATGTGCCTCGCAGTCAGAACATTCTAGCTGACGCTCTTGCTTCTTTAGCTTCTGCTTTAGTCTTCTCCCCTGAGCGTGATTTCCATGTCCCTCTGATTCATCAGCGTGACACTCCAGCTATTAAGGACCGTGCTTTCCTTGATATTAGGGATCAGGTGCTCGAGAAGGCCAAGCAGAAAGAAACTCTTAAAGGCAAAGAGGTCATGCTCTTGGACTGGGAAGAAGAATTAGCTGACAAAGAAAAGCCTTGGTATTATGAGATTGCCAGATACTGTAATGATCAGTCTTATCCCGAGGAAGCCACAGCAGAAGAAAAGAAAGCAATTAGAAGAGTGGCTCAACGTTATACCTTGGTTGGAGGTGTGCTCTACAGAAGAGGGCTCACCGGTGTTTTATTGAGATGCCTCGATGATGATGAATCTTGGAAAGTCGTGGAAGAGGCGCATTCTGGTGTGTGTGGTGGTCATGTGAACAGCCAGATGCTAGCTAAGAAAATCCTTAGACTAGGTTTCTATTGGCCAACTCTAGAAGAGGATTGCTCTATCTACGTTCGTAGGTGTGTTAAGTGCCAACTGCACGCCGACAAGATTCATTCTCCTGCTTCTTCACTCCATCCTACGTCCTCCCCATGGCCTTTTTCCATGTGGGCTTTTGACATCATTGGACCTCTTGGTGACTCGAACCTCCTGACCAAGCAAAAATCATTCATTCTCTCAGCAACGGAGTACTTCACCAAGTGGGCGGAAGCGGAAGCTTACGTGGAAATTAAAGCATCAACCATTTGCAAATTTATCATGAAGAACATCATCACGAGGTTCGGCATCCCGAGCACCATCGTCACCGACAATGGACCTCAATTTATCTCTCAAGATCTCAAGGATCTCTGCAACAGGTATAACATTGCATTGCATCATTCTTCTCCCTACTATCCGCAGGGCAATGGCCAAGCAGAAGCAACTAACAAAACTTTGATCAAGATCGTTAAGAAGACGTGTGAGGCTAATAAATTTTCGGACTGGCCAGACAAGCTGGTTGAAGCTCTTTGGGCCTATCGCACTTCCATTCGCACTCCCACTGGGCAAACCCCTTTCGCCCTCACTTATGGGATGGAGGCAGTAGTCCCTTATGAGATTCTTATTCCCTCTCTGCGAGTACAATTGGATGAGGAACTTTCTATTGATGAACGTCGTGATTCACTCCTTGCCCAATTGGAACTCCTAGATGAGAAGCGTCTGGTCGCCGCTGAGCATGTGCGCGTTTATCAAAATAGGCTCTCACATTTTTACCAAAAGAAAGTAATTGAGAGAAAATTTAAAGTCGGTGAAATGGTAATCAAGAGAATTTTTGTTAAGCCGGGTGGCCCCCGTTCAAAACTCCAACCAAATTGGGAGGGACCGTTCGTTATAAAAGAAGTTTTTCCTGGCAATGCTTATAAATTAACTAATGCTGAAGGTGAAGAGTTAACTCACCCTTAGAACGGTTTATATCTTAAGAAATACTACCCCTGATTTTCCCAAAATCCACAAAAAATGAATAGTTCCCAACAAAATCCAACAAAAAATGAAAATTTTCCAAAATCCCACAAAACAAAAAAATGAATATTTTCCAAATCCAAAAAAAATTAGAGTATTTGCCAAAATCCAAAAAAAAAAAACAAAAAAGAAAAGAGAGAAATTTCAAACAAACAAAAAGGCTTTTGTCATGGCACACAAAAGATCAAGGCCTGAAAGGTCAAAATTCAGAATTCATTTATCAGTCTTGGTAACTTAAAAATGGGGTTGACACCCGCACACACTACACGCTTTATTCTTGAACTCAAGCAGTGCAAAATCTAATAGAAAGTCAAAAACCTGACTAAAAGTGAAAGATAATACCCGTTCTTTTCTTCTTCGGCCCATAAGGGGGGAAAGGGAGACTTCGAGGCAGAGGCGCCAAGCCTATCCGCCGCCCTAGTAGGTGGAAGTCAAGGCCCAAAAGGGAGCAAATGTCACAAAAGCCCAAGTACAATTAGGTTTATTTTTTTTCATCAATGCAAATCAATTCCAAAGTGAAAGTCAAGTTATGAAAAGAAAAGCATGTCAAGAGGGCAAAGTCCCCGCAAGGAAAATCTTGGGCGTATGCATGCATTATAAATGGGCAAAAAGGCAACAATTTCCTACGCCAAAGACCGAACCCCAACAGGCATAGGGCAGGGGAGGTAACTTTACTTTGAGCATCCCAGAACCCCTTATGGGCTTCCTTATATTTTCTTCCATCCTCTCTATGTGGTAAAGTCACGAACTGGCAGGATGGTCAAGACGAACTTAAGAAATTGCACTGTGCGAAATCTCGAATATTAAGTCAACTTTGAGCACGTCGACTCCCTTTTAATTATTCAAGAAAGATTAATGAATCCTAGATGATGACCGTGTAGGGCCCGCGATCTGGATAGCCTTGTCAATCTTTTTTGAAAATTCATATAATTCACGCCTCTCACTAAGGCGTTTTTAATTTAACTCACGCCCTTCTGAGGGTCATCTTTATCAAATTAACGCCCTTGTTCAGGTCGTCTTTTCACCAAATTCCAAAATCCTTTTAAAATGCACGCCGTCTGAGGGGGCGTCTTTCACCCGAGTCACGACCTAATCTAAGGCGCGTTTTTCAGGAAAATAACAAAAAATATATATAATGCCTTCTTCATTCGTATGCCTATATTTTGCCTGTGCATATTCTGATTTATTGTTTGCATGTGTGTGCTTGCATGATGCATCTCCCCTTTATTGGTTATTTCACTTTACCTTATTTGATTAAAGGCTTGGCCCCTTGACCCATTATTAAGGTAAGAATATTGCCACTCCCTTGCTCATTGGGCAAGGGGCCAAGTCGAACAGATGAATTAACCTGTTTTGTTCAAAGTGAAAACCGCAGCTGTAGATACAGGGCAAAGTATAGCAAACACGAGGAACGTGGAAAGGAAAAGTACACAAACACAAGTCCACAACCACACAAAGTGCTCAGGTAACAAAAGAAATCTCAATCTCACATATATATATATCATCATGTCTATCATGTACAGGTGTGAGGGTGGAGGAGTACAAGTAAGTCTCTCAGCTCTCGCCTCCACCCTCCTCTACTCTCTTACTCTCAACCTCCTCCTCGCCATCCCGAGCTGGTGCTGGTGGAGGAGGCATGGGCCCCCGTGAAGAAGCCGGAACTCGAGCCTGGCCCCCTGCCTCACTCCTCTCTCGAAGAGAAGAACCCGCCACGAAGGTAGAGCTGGTGAAGGAGTACCCCGCAGCCCGTGCTCGCTCACGGCCTCGCTGCAACCGCTCCTCGGACACTCGCAGCCGCTCCTGGGAAAGGATCAACTGGGTCCTCGAGTCCGCCAGCTCACGCTCCCGTGCCGCCAACTGCTCCTGGAACCGGGCACGCTCCGCCTGCTGAAGCTCAAGAAACTGGGCACGCTCCGTCTGGTGCTCCTCTCGCTCTCGGGCACGCTCCCGCCTCTCCAGCTCCAGGGCAACCCGCAGCTCCGCCACGTCCTGGGGAAGCTCCTCCCGACGCCTCGCAGAGCGCTCCAACTCTGTGATCCGCTGTTCGCGGATCGCCAACTCGGTACGCGTCGCTCGCAGCTGTGCACTCTGAAAACAGGCAAACCAATCATCAAATTTCACAATTCAATGAAGCAAATAAACAACACATGGTCGAAGGTAAATCACTCACCTGCGAGGACGTTGCCTGCTGTCCCTCACAGACGCAAGCAATAGCTGCTCGGAGCTCCTCGGTCTGCAAAACATTTTTTTTATTAGTGCACAATGCTATATTTAATTAATAATTGAATTGACTGAGTGTGAGTTCAGAATTTACCCGTCTGGCGAGGTCGCGCTCTGCTGCCTCAGCCCGTGCAACCGCTCCAGCTAGTTGCTCTGATAGCGCGGTCACCTCCGCGCTAGGTCCCCTCGAGCTGGAGGCCTCCCCTGGATCTCTCCTCACTACTCCCTGCTGAGCACGCTGCATTCATTGAGATCGTCAGTGGCTAATCATCAATAATTCAACAAAAAGATTCATTTGCATATAGAAGTAATTTAAACACTCACCAGGGTCTCTAGGTCGGCCCGTGTGGCGGCTAGCTGGTCCTCCAGGCTGTGTAGGTGGGCCTGGGCGTCTATCGCCGCTATGTCCCTTGCATCCTGCATCCATTGCATGTTAGTCACATGATAGTCACATAAGCATTTGCATTCAATTTTAGAAATAAGTGCATTCATACATACCCCTAAGACCCTCATCTGGGGTCGGCCGGCGTGTACCTCCCAGTAGCGCCGGAGGTACTCGGAGCTGTCAGTCGCTCGGGAAGTGACTCTGGTCCCGCCTCGCTGCCAGTCGGCGTACTGCTCCTCGAAACGTACCCTCCAGTTGGTCATCTTGGTGCGACCGCGGGTCTTCTTTCCTATGCCTCGAGGCTCCCCGACCTCGATCCATTCCTGGTGCAAACCCAGGGTCCTCATCACCAACCGGAGCCGTAACGGCTCGATCTCACTCAAGCAGTGTAGCCACAGCTCACACCCAAAGCGAGGTCGCCCCGATACGACCCAAGGCTGGCCCTCATCTGTCATCCCCTCGTATGGCCTCCACTGCACCTGCATTCATACATAGCATAATCAATTCAAATCAATTCAAAAGAAATTCATATCATTCATTCATACATACCAGCGAGGGAGGGAAGTCGCGGAACTCTCTCCGTAGAACCCACAACTCGTAGTCAAGTGGGGCACCGAAGACGACTGGTAACCAGCGTCGCGCCAGAGGAAAGGATCCCTCAGCTCCGGGCCGTGGGTCGACGCGCCCCATTGGCATGTATAGGTGGCTCCACACCTGCATCCATGCATTGCATTAGTAAAGCATTCATTTGCATAAAAGAAAAGAAAAAGGAAGATAACTACCTGAAGAAAAGGTGAGAAGCCACTGACGGTCGTCTCATGTCCTGTACCCGTGGACAGGGCCGCCAGCAGGTGTGCCAGCAGCGCCGCTCCCCAGGCGTAGGTGCCAACTGTCTCCAGGTCCTCGAGGATCGCCAAGAAGCGGCAGTTGATGACGTCGGCTTTCGTCCCCAGCAATAATCTCCCGAGCAGCAGCAGCAGGAACCTCCTCAGGTCTCGATCCGCTCTCTCATGGTCAGTCGGGTCTTGGCAGCATACCGCTCTCACCCCGTCCGTCAGCCTCTGTACAAACTCACCTAAGGTCTCCCCCGACCTATGCCTGGCATCTCCTAAACCCATCACCGTAGTCAGGTCGGTACGGAAGATGGTCCTGCACTCACTAGGTACCTCATAGACCATATCCAGCCCTAGCAGTCTCTGGGCCATCTCTGTGTAGTCAGGATAGGTGAACCCACTCACAGCCTCACCATCCACCCTCAACCCCGTAATCCTGGTCACATCCTCTAGGGTAGGAACCATGTGCCCCCAGGGCATCAAGAAGGACCGGCTCACCCTATCCCAACGCTCCCGTAAAACCTGGATAAGTGCTAGGTCGGGTCTAAATGGCTCAATGGATAGGAAGGCCCCGAACCCCATAGCATCTACCCTAACCCTCTGGAAGTCGGGGAGACCCTGGTATGCTGCCCAGACCATGACCCATGAGATACGGGTCCTCATCAGCCCCTGCACGCATTAAAAGAGAAGATTTTTGCTTAATTGTTTGGTTAAATCATGTGTAATTACGCTATGTTTTGCCTGGGCATTGATTTTAATATTTTGGAAGTCACGACCCTCCTCAGGTCGTTTCTTGGTAAATTCACGCCCCTAAAGGGGGCGTTTTTCTAAATGTGGTTTGAAGTAACGTCCTGGGTGAGGGCGTTTTCCATCTCTAAAACGCCTCTGGATAGGGCGTGAACTTGTGGTTAATTTCTAAAATCCTAAAATGTTTTTCAAATCACGCCCTCGGCTAGGGCGTTTTCCATTTAGGACCGTTCAGTTTTAAAAGAGAATTAATGAAGAGACGCCCTCTGGTTTGGGCGTTTCCTGTTAAATAACGCCCTGGTGAGGGGCGTGGCTTTCATGATTTTCAAAAAATTTAAATAAAAATGACAGCATGCGAAATAATGAATGAAAACGTTTAATGGGCATGGAATTAATGGAAAATCATAATTTTTGAAGAAACGACATGCTGCAGGGCGTTTGTCATGAAGGTTAATTGTTTTTCAGAAAATAAAAGGAATTTACGCCCTTGGTCAGGGCGTTTTGTTTGTGAATAACGCCCCCGTGGGAGGCGTTTCTTTTCTGAGTTGCAGGTTTCGCACCCGAGGGCTATGGAAAATCAGGAAAAAAAATAAAATAAAATGAAAATAAAATAAAAAAAATTGGTTTTGGGGAGGGGGAACTTACCTTTTTGTGCTTCTGGGGTTGTGGCCGAGGCAATGGCCGTCTGGGCCACCGGAGTTGGCCCCGGGGAGCGACCGCCGCCGTGGACGGTGGTCCACCATCTTCTTCTTCTTCTCCATCTCCCTCTTCTTCATCTTCTTCTCTTTCTTCTTCTTCTTCTCCACCTTCGTCTTCTCTTCCTTCTTCTGTTGATGCTCCTTCGGCCTCGTCACCACCGGCAACCACCGCCGGTTCTTCAACCGTCACGATGGCGAGTTCCTCCTCGACATGGGCGGCCTCCAGATCAACGACCTCTGGGGCGGCTACCCTCTGGCGCTTCTGTCCTCCACCGGCCATGGCTAGGGCTAAGGGGGAGGGAGATTGAGAGAGTGAGAAAGAGAACGAGAGAAGCTTTGGGGGGGGGGACTTCGGTTAGGGTTTGCAGAAGGGGGAAATGAGGACGGAAGGAGAAAGAAGAAGGGGCCTCATGACTTTTGGGTTTCGAAAAGAAGACACGCCCTAAGAGAAGGCATTTTTAATAGAATTCACGACGAAGCTCTAGGCGTCTCTCGAAGGTAAACGACGATGATTAAGGCGTAAATTTGTTTTGCATGGGGAACGATAACCGTCGTCAGACGCATTGAATGGGCGTTGATTGATGTAATGAAAGTCATCATTGCTGGCTTAGAGTAACGCCTCAGTCGAGGGTGTGTTATTTTTAAGAAGTGACTAAGGAAACGGCGTTACTTTTGATGAGTCAACGATTATATTCTTTGGGGTTTGAATCTATTCACGCCTTTCCTGAAGTCGTTATTTAAGTCACGCCCACTGATGCAGGCGTTAACTGTGGAAGATGGGCCGATTGAGATGCCTTGAGGTAAGGCGTGTATTGCTGAATTCACGGCATTCTTTGAGGCGTTATTTACAACAGAAAAATAGGTCTTGGATAATTTTGTTCATAATCACAGTAATAGTGGCTCAATCAGAAAGCAATCTTCATTATTTTGAAAAAAAAAAGGATTACAATGCATAATGAGCCACTTTGGGCCTTAATTTCCTCAATGAGATTACATAACTTTTCCACTGTTCCTTGTCTTCTTCTAAGTCTTCTACAGGTTGATGAAGCTTGCTTAGTTTCCACAGAGCTTGAATGGTGATTGTCTCTTCTCCATCTTCATTACTGCCTAGATCCCTTGATTTGATTGAAGGAAGATGGGAGATGTCTTCTAGTATTTGCCTTGGGAGCCCGAGCTGAGGAAGGCACCGGTGTGCATTGTACAAGACAAGCTCGGATGTGCCAATAAGACGAAGGTCCGTGCCAATGGAGAATCTTGCGCGAAGTTCCTGCATTTTGAGTATTCCCGGAGTACAAGTAAAGAGGGTTTTTGGCATTACCTTGAGGTGATCTCTCCACCCCACCCTTTTCTTGATTTGAGGAATGCGGTTCGTCACCCTATTGCTTATTCCCAACGAGCCGGCGATGTAAGAAAGCGGACTTTTGGAGAAGATCCGTGACGATTGTTGGGCTTCATTGCATGGATCAAATTTAAAATGAAGGTCCACCCAACTTGAGAAGGCTAGCATGCAGCCGTATATGGGCCACCCCATGGCCGCCGATGTGAGCCCGCTGTAAAGGTAAGCTAGTATGGCCGGCCCAACTCTTTCGCCTTCCCATAAGCTCACCACTGCGCTTATTTGACTCTCTTCAAGGAAGTCCTCCGTGGATGGAAACAGTAGTGCGCCTGCTATGCACACCACGAAGGCTTTTGTTATTCTTTCTATCTCCTCCTCTTCCTTGGCTTGATCGGCTCTTTTGTATACCCATGAAGCTAGCTTCAAGAGGTTGATTCCCTTGGTGGTTTTGATTTGATTCACTAGGTTTGGGCTAGGTATAAGGCTGGTTAAGAGTTCATGAGATGAGATAGGTCTTGGCATGTTGGCCATGTGCTCTTCTTCTCCTTGTTTCATTCTTTTCAAACCCAAGATCATCTCTACTTCCTCCATCAAGAGGGTGGCTTCAAATGTGGAAAATAAGAAAGTATGGGTGGAAGGATGCCATGTTTCAATCAATGCTCCCATGGCACCCCAATCAAGATGGATTTGGTTATAGTGCTTGGCATGGGTTATCAATCCTAAGAGATGCCATCTAGCTACATATACCCTCATATCTGAAGAGAATTTGGAGAGGATGAGGGGCAACCACTTGACTTTTATGTATCTTTTAGCTCCTGGAAGGGTTGGGTAATCCTGTGAGAAGAGAACATAACACATGCAGTGACAAACATGAGCATATGAAAGGGGAGTTCGGCGGAACAAAAGAAAAGAAAAAGCACAGTACAGAAACAAATAACAGAGGAATAGCTTACCTGGTTCAAAGCAATTCGATTGCTTATGTGCCCTTGTATTTCAGTGATTCTGGGAGTAGAAAGCCTAGGTTTCTTCATCACCCGGTCCATTGCTTAATTTTGCAGGAGAAGCTCGTATAGAGGTCTGTAGATGAAGAAGAACAGAAACAGAAAAAAGAAGGAAAAGAAGCGATTTGGTTGCGCAAGGAGGTTCTGATGGGGGGTTGAGGAAAGCCTTCCTTTTTATAAGGATTTGAAGAGTCCTAAAGAGTCCCGAAGATAGAAGTTTGGTTGGATTAAGGACTGTGTTCTTGATTTAGAAACGGATGTTCGTGTTGAATTAACGCCTTGTGTAAGGGCGTTTATTTTGGATTTGACGACCTGTCATGTGGTCGTGTTTTATGTAACGCCCTAACCTGGGGCGTCTCCTTCTAAGCTCCCGTTCCGGATTACGCCTTTGAGTAGGGCGTGTTTTAAAGATTAACGACCTATGGTCAGGCGCCTTTTACACTGTTAACGCCCTATTCTTAGGCGTGTTTTATTGGCTCCCATATTTTGTCCTTCCCATGCTTTAATGAATTTAAGTGCTATTATTTTGGTGAAGTTGTTTATGATTAAGCACTTATGTTCATGTCATGTTCTGAATTGATAGATGAAGGCTAATAAATTTCAAGTACAGAAGTTTGCAGGATTCGAGGCGTTTGAACCACTCCTGGAGTAACATCGTGTCACCTTGTATCTGTTTCCTGTAAGCATTGTTACTATATGATATCTACACTATTATAATATGTCAAGGACCTTGTGGTTCTGATGAACCTGAAATTTGAGTTCCCCTTCATCAAAAACAATGACGATTTCAGGAAAATCTTGATCACACGGATAGGCCGTTAAGTTGTTAAAGGTTTGGGACGATGGTTCCACTTTCTGAGTTGATGCGTGGACAAACGGGCTTCGGCTTAGTGTTAGCTCAGAGATATGGATTCTTGACCAGATCTAAATGGCTTAACAATATTATCCTTGATTATTTTCTATTTTTAGTTTGTTTTAATCTTTTCTTTTAGCCCAGCATGCATCATGTAGGACTTTGAGTTTCATGCTGAAAATCTTCATATTATGGCAATAATGAAGTTCACTCGCTCTTGATTGAGTTGACATGAGATATTCCACTTTAAATCAAGTACTTCGTTCTATTTGGAGCCGTTCAGGCTGATTCCTTGAAAGTGTCCCTTTTGTTGGATCTCTATCCCAATTCTCTTTACTTTTCTGCAAAATTTACCTTGGTTGTAGCACGTCCACGTTGGCTGGTAATCGCTCTCCAATGGTCTTTCCCTGTCGTGCCCACGCGCACACCCTTTATTTACTTAGTTTAATCTCCTTTTATCCAACAAATCGATGTTTCCTTGGAACCACTCGGAGTTGTTTCACTCAGAATCTTGGAAAGATTTCAAATGCTTAATGTTCTGAGGCGTGTCACATCACACCTTGGCGTCTCCTTATCAGTTCATTCCACTTCATTTATTTCATTACACTTCATTCCATTTCCGTCTCACTCCCTTGCAAAGCAGACGCCAAGGCGGGGCAGCTGTAGACACGCCAAAATTGACGTTTTGTTGATCAAATCTCATGTTATTATGTAAACGCCCCAAGTGGACTTCAATATCCCTATAACATGAAGTTTTTCTTTTTTTTGAGAATTTTATGCTTTTTTTATGCATCCTTCGTGATTCACGACCTGACGAAGGGCGTTACTTTAGAAAGTAACGACCTGTGATGGGGCGTTTTAAAAGAAAGGACGACCATGTATGAGGGCGTCAATTCCTGGTATTATCCGTTAATTTCTAGAATTATCTACTTTCAAAATAAAAAGCTTTTTCTGTGTAACGTCCTACCTCAGGGCGTATTTTTAAGAAACGCCGTTATCTTAGGCGTGTTCCATTAATTTCTAAACAAAGAAAGTTTTATTTCCAAATTTAAATCCAGGAAGAAACGCCCTTTCCTAGGTCGTGTTTCAAGAAACGTCTCTGTAAAGGTCGTCAATTCATGATTTGACGCCCTGTCCTAAGTCGTGTTTCACTCCAGAGTCCTTCCTTTTTCCATCTTTCCCTCACAGTTCCCTACCATCCTTGGGACTCTTGCTCGATCTTGATCCTTCCCTGGATGCCTCATTACCCATTCTTATCATTTCCTTGTTTGATCACATCCGATTGAAGCTATAAGAGAAAATAGCATTCGATCGTGTGAGAGGTTAATGACTCAGAAGGTTAAGCATTCTAAGCACTCAAGAGGTTAAGCGTCACGAGCAGAGCCTTCTTCGTTTTCTGCATCCTTCATTGGGCTTCATCCGGTGCTTCATCCATCTACGTCCGTCATATTCATCCGGTTTCCCTCTACTGTCGCCAGGGACAGCAGGGCTTCTCAGTTTTTCATCTGATTGTTCTACATCATTTATACCACTCCATTCATCATATTCATTCATCCTTCGTATTTATTCCCACCTTGTTGCAATTTTTTTTTATCATCATACTCCCCCTCCCTTAAGTCTTATTAAGGGGTTTTAAAACAACAAAAAAAAGAGGTGCGCATGTTGATGTCTTTTCATCATTTTATGTTAGTTTTGGATTGATACTATTGCACTTTGGCTGATCCCTCTCTCTTTTGTTTGTTTTTCATTGTCTTTTTTTTTACAAGGTAATCAACCAAGAAAACCCACTTCATCGGCCGGCCGATTGAAGTTGGAGGAAGAAATCCACATCCATCCCGCATCCCAATTTTCACCAGGTACACGCGATCTCCTTTTTCTTCTTATTGAGGTAACTCCTCTGGCGATCACATCATCTCCACTTTAGCACCTCGTGCTATTTTTATTGTATTTTTATTACATCTTATGCATTTTTGTTTATTCATTGTTATTATTTTAACTTCTCCTAAGAGAGGATTTTTAATCCGATCTACAGGAACCATCATCCCCAGTCTCGGACGGCTCAACGGCCTATCTGTGTGACTAAGACTCCTCTGGAATCATCATTATTTTTGATGAAGGGGAACTCAAATTCCAGATTTACCAAAGCCACAAGGTCCTTGATATAATATAGTAGCGTATGTAGCATATAATAGAATGCATACAGGGGGTGGTGATAGCAATGAGCATAGGGGAACTGAGAAATGAGGTGCAAGCACCGTGGGACTTGGATGGTGATGCCCAGTCGGTGGGACCAAGAACTTCTTATCCTGCGCTCAAAGATTCATCAGCCAAGATATAAAAGATAACAAGCAATGGATAAGGCATTTAAGCATAGTAAGCATAGCATGAATCAAAGCATCAATAGCATGTATGAGTTGAATCATGATATCACAAAGCATCATTATTTGTTATTTCGTCATGAGGATGACAATCTTAGCTAATCAAGATGTAGAGTTGAATGATCAGAATGATATAATGCCCAGTGGCAGAATTGATCAAGAGAAATTAGCAGGAGTTGATTGAAAGATCTGGAGATGAATAATCAGGATGATAATCAGGAGATATGATAATGAGAATGATATAGGGAGATGATAATCAAAAAAATGCCCAGGGTGGCATGTCATGAGAATATCGGGAGAAATTAATAGATTGATAGCAAGGAGTGGAGATAGGACTTATCCCGTGCTCTTGATCCTTGCAAAGTTGTTCCTGCAAAACACCATCAGCAAAAACAATGCATTTTTTTTGGATTTTGAAATATGCAAATTTTTATGAGTTTTGAAAAAGATATTCAAATTTTTATGAATTTTTGGAAAATATTTCAATTTTTTTGGATTTTGGACAAGAAATATTCAATTTTTTTGTTTGAATTTTGGTTAGGAAATATTCAATTTTTTTTTGGATTTTGACTCAGGACATATTCAAGTTTTTTTTTTGTTTTGGTTTAGACATTGCTAATGCAGCATCAAAGGGTGTTTAAACCACTGGCTAGGGGTCCTCGTTCATTCCCCTTTCGCTAAAAACTGCCCAAAGCCAGGCGTGCATTGAAAGCGACGTCCTATAACCAACTGCCCATGGTCAACGGTGCCCCTACCAAGGCCATACCCGAGAAACATTCGGTCTTGGAGGGAGAAGAGAAGAAGAATTGGAGATAAGCTTTATGCAGGATGGGAGATGTCGGGACTTGAATTCCTTCCAATGTGTTAACTCTCAAAGAGGTAGTCTGTTGCACCGGGGCTTTGTGCCTTTGATTTTTAGACCCTTGACATGCATACGACTAGGGTTTTCCCTGCAGGGACTTTGTCACTCTTGACATGCCATAATTCACAATTTTGAATTTATTAAAATCTTGACTTGATTTTCAGAATAGCCCTTCTGGCGAGATGTATATCATAAAAACTCATATGAAAACTCAAATCGATTTTGGGTCAAGACTGCCCCTATTTGAGACTTCTCTCGTATTGGGGATTACCGAGGTTGGTCATCTCATCCGTCAACCTCTTGCCCCTGCATTCGGCCGAGTAAAGAAGAGAAAAGACTTTCAGATATACTCATGACATGGCCAAAGTAGGGACGGTGTTTAACCAAAGGAGCTGGCTAAGGACGCCGTGAAGTGTGTGGAATGCCCAGCTAAGGGTTACTCTTAACAAGCGAGGAGAGAATGTTGAATTCCCAGCATGGGTTCTTATTAACCAAAAGTGCTGCAAAAGCAAGCCTAAAAGACTCTTTTTTTAAACAATGATTCAACAAAAGCCTAAGATAAAGATCTAAAACACCACTTTTAATCTTGTTAAGAAGCACTTTATTTTGAAAATCCTGCGTAAATTAATGAGGTAATGATATCATGAAATGAGTACTTACGCCAATATGTTACCTTGCAATCTTTGTTGAAGCAGCTATCAGAGGCGAGGTTGATCAACGTGGGGTAGTCCTCTTTGACAGATAAAAAGATTGGAAGCAAAGGGTTTGAAAGTGGCTTAACAAGAAGGAGTGGTGCCAAGACCAGACTCAGACGAATAAGGAAAAAAGAGAAGAGAGGCGAGGGTTAAAACTCCCTTACTAAGGCGCGGAGACCCTGATCACATGGAACGGTCTACAGAAGAAGCGGAGAATTAGAAGGAGGAGTGAGGACTAAAGCCTCGAAAGCAGTGAGAGAATGGGCAGTTGCCCAAGGCAGTGGATGTGGAAGAAGTTGGGTCGGACCCAGAATTAGGAGGAATTAGAAGAAGAAATTGATAGATGGAAAGAGGCGGATCTGGAGGGTCCGGAAGTAAAGGAGGAGAATCGTGATAGGAGGAATCATCCGGAGGCTCCGGAGGGATAGAGTATCGAGGGACGCGGTGCCCTGGGAAGAAATAGGAAAAAAAATGATGGAAAAGGAGGAAGAAAATGAAGGAGGTGGTGTTCTGGAAAATCAGAAAGATGAATCGGAAGAAAGATGGAGGGTCCGGAAGTTCCGGAGGAATGAAATCAGGAGGGGCGCGATGCCCTGGAAGAAGATAGAAAGAATAAGATGGAGAATCCGAAGGTTCCGAAGGAATAAGATGGAAAGGGGCGCGATGCCCGAGAGGAAAGTATGAAGGATCTGAAGGGATGAGAAGGGAAGGGGTGCGATGCCCGAGGGGAAAGTCCGGAGGTTCCGGAAGAATAAGGTGGAAAGGGGCGCGATGCCCTAAGTAGAAGGAAAGAGAATCCGGAGGTTCCGGAGGGATGAGAAGGAAAGGGGCGTCGTGCCCAAGGGGAAAGTCCGGAGGTTCCGGAAGAATAAGATGGAAAGGGGCGCGATGCCCGAGGGGAAAGTCCGGAGGTTCCTAAAAAATGAGGTGGAAAGCGGCGCGATGCCCGAGGGGAAAGCCCGGAGGTTCCGAAAGAATAAGGTGGAAAGGGGCGCGATGCGCTGGGAGAAAGTCCGGAGGTTCCGGAAGAATAAAGTGGAAAGGGGCGCGATGCCCTGGGAGAAAGTCCGGAGGTTCCAGAAGAATAAAGTGGAAAGGGGCGCGATGCCCTGGGAGAAAGTCCGGAGGTTCCGAAAGAATAAAGTGGAAAGGGGCGCGATGCCCTGGGAGAAAGTCCGGAGGGTCCGGATACAAGAGCTGAAAAGGGACGCGATGCCCTGAGAAGAGATTGGGGAGGGGGCAACGCCCGAGCAATGTAAGGGGACCTAAAGATCCCGAGGATGAAGATGAATAAGATGGGAAATTCGGAATATCCGGAGGTGCCGGAAGGCGGGGAAGATACGGGTTTGGAAACTTGGGAATCAGGAGGTGTATGCAAAATGATGGATGCGATGAATGCAGTGAATGCGCGAATGCAACAAAATGCGTGAGATGCAAAGAAGATGGAGAATGTGAAGGGTGAGAGGACGAGATCCTCCTCCTAACCCCGGGAATAGCCCATGAAGAAAAAGTGATAGAAATGGATGCATAGAAGGTGGAACAAATAAGGGACGGCCCCTTAGCACTAAGATAACTGCCCCTCCACGGTAGTGAAAGTGTATAGCCAATTGGCCCAATGGAAGAAGCTTCACTAATGAATGACAACCCCCTTGGAAGGCAAGGATCAATAATGTAAGGGAGTTGGAAAGTTGATACAGGAAACATTGCCATGCCCATTGATTTGAACGGAATAGGAATTTGCCCCTTGTATGGAAGAATGGATTTAAGATTTGAAAACTGGAGCAAGGGGTGCCATGCCCGGCCCTTGGATGGCATCGACACTTGGCATTCTTCTCTGAGCAATGGCGGCGACTTGGCTTCTTCGACCATGCTTGGCACAACAACCCGGATTGGCATCCGGTAAATAAATTCTGGCATCTTGAACAGTACGGTAGTGGCCAAATTCTTCTTACCCGACTTTTGCTCATCTTCGGCACAAATACTTTCAGAAGGCCGCCCGTTCCGAGTAGTAAAGGGGGGTGAAGCGGAGGCGGAAGGTTCCATGGATGGTGGAGGTATAGTGGAAGGTGTTGGAGAAAGGGTGAGTGGAAGCGAAGGTTCAAACACGTCGAGCTTCCCCCTTTGCTCGGAAGCAGTAGGGGTTGGCTTGAGTGCAAAAAGGGGTGGACCTTGCTCAGGATTAGCCACGGGCAAGGGTGATGGGTTAAGTGGTGGAATAGGGGAAAGGCCTGGCAAAGCTGGTTTTGGCGTTACAGGGATAATGGATGGCTTAGGTAGCGAACAAAGAGGAGGGGTAATAGAAGGCTCGGCAGAGACCGGCGTAGTGGAGGGTGATGGAGGTTCGGCGGAGGCCGGTGGAGTGGAGAGTAGTGGAGGTTTGGCGGAGGTCGATGGAATAGAGGTTAATGGTGTAAAAGGAAAGGGTTTGGTGCGCTGAAAATGTCGGACGGGGCGAGAGGTGTCAGGTATAGGGGAAGGCGCATGATGCACCGGTGTGGGTGACTGGAGTATCGACCCATCATCGTAACACCAAGTATTGGGGTCAGGAGGAGACTCATGGTGCGGCGGTATGGGTGATTGGAGTATCGACCCATCATCGTAACACCAAGAGGTCTCATAAATGGGGGTTGGATCAGGGACTGTGGCATAGTCCTGAGCATAGGGGTCTTCTGACAGTGGAGGAAGAGGATGGCGAAGGAAACTCGGAAGGGATACCTACGGAGCTTCATCATCGTATACCGCTTCAAGTTCTTCAGTTGCCGGTTCTTCATCATCAAATTCAAGTGGACACCGTAGTGGAGGCGTATATGTGGATGGAGGAATGTAATGATGTTGCGTATGTGGAGGTAGAAGGCATATGAATGAAGTGTGCGGATGGGTGGAGGGCGGACGGTGTCCACTTGATCGTCGAAATCTGCCGGCTGTTGCTTGCTTGAGCTGCCGATACCATAATCATCTCTCCTATCCTTCCATTCTTTCTCCATCTTAGTAATATTATCCAAAGCAGCATGGAGAGGATTGACCGGAGTAGGAGGAGCCATGACCCTTCTTAATTGTTCCTCCATCAAAGTGACTTTATCAAGAAGGGTTTGTTGGAGGGGTGTAACTTGAGCAACCAAGGGTTGGCAGGGCCTTGAAGGAGGGGTGGCAAAAAAAGGCCGTGGAGGGAAGTTAACGGGATGACCCGCAGAAGAACCCGGATGGGCCGGATTGCAAGAAATAAATGGGCCTCGGGGCCATGATGGAGGAGGAATAGAAGGAGGCGGGTGTTGGACCACCCGGGGAGGAATGTGAATAGAAGAGGATGGGTAATGGGCTATCCGATTAGGATTGTGAATAGAAGAGGGAGGTGGGTGATGGGCCACCCGTGTAGGGTTGGAAGGAGGAAGAGATGAAGGAGATGCACCCTCAACGGCGGCCTTAAGGGCTTGGATCTGTTGAGGGGTGAGATGATCTAATGCATGAATGATTTGGGAAACCTTCTCATCGTTGGGAGGAGACAGTCCCGAAGGAGTAGTGGCTTGAAATTGAGATGAGGGACCATAAGTTTGGACATTGCCCATGGGCCGGGCATGACCATAAGAATGAGGATGCGGTCCCTTGAAAATATGGTGAGAATTGTGATGAACATGTTGAAATTGAGGGGAATAAGATGTGCACGGTTGTGCATCCTCATGAATTGAATTAAACATGTTGTTTTGTTTATAGTAAGCCATTATTCAATCAAAGTTCAAAATAATATGCAAAAAGCACACAAGTTGGAATGGTTACCTTTGATCTTAATTTGTTTGAACCTTGGTGAATTAATGAATTTTAACAAAGTTTGGTGTGATTCACACAAGGGAGGATCCTAGTTTCAATATGGTTTGAACTCCGGTGCCAATTAGGAACACTCTCTCACCGTGTATAGGCCAACTAACTCGGGACTTCAAAAGGGTACAACCTGCCCGGCGTCCGTGAGGGAATCCACGGGTGCGGGGACTTATGGAGGCTTGGTTTAGGAACTTCCAATCCAAAGAGACGGAATGCTCAATGGAGGGTCCTTCCTTCACCAAGGGGGTGTGTGGAATCCTAATGTAGAGAGAGGAGGTCTCCCAAACCAATGCCAATGAATGAAATGCAGGAGATATGAATAAATCACAGCAGTAAGCCAAACAATGAATATGATAATCAAGAACAGCACGTAGTAAGGCTCCGTGAAAATACAGGAAAAAGACGACCTGAGGAAGGTCGCTAAAAACAAAAGAGACGCCTCAGAGTGAGGGCGTCAACTCCAAAATCGCGCCTTGATCTGAGGCGCTATGCAATAAAAAGGTGCCCTGAGGCAGGGCGTGAATTCTCAGAGAAGCAAGGGCTATGATAAAAGACGCCTAGTTAGAAGGCGCTACACATGAAAAAGACGCCCCTGGAAAAGGCGTTTAAATGAAAAAGCGTCTCTGTCTGAGGCGTTAATTCTCTGTGTCCCAGAAAACAGCCCTCCACCGGCCAGAAATATATCTGGAGTAACAGACCAATATGTAAAAGAGGCAAGACACTCACAATCACAATGAAATAAGGCAATCAATCATCACAAGAATATAGCATGCTCATCAAATTTTTGGATAAGTGGAATTTGTTTTTAAAAAGGAATCTATCAAACTGACAGATCACAAGTGGGGAAGGTGCTACGTGGAGCACAAAGGGGAGGTGCACCGTGGGTGCAAAATAGGGGAGATGGCACACGCGGGTGCCCAAGGGGAAAAGGGTAATAAAAGAAGAACACAAAGTGTCCCACCGTGATCGCCAATTTGTAGATTCAATTAAAAATCCACTTAAGAATGAATAGAAATAATGAATAAATAAGCAATGTAAGGCACAAATAAGCACGAGGTGCTAAGATGGAGTTTGTGATCGCCAGAGACGCGAGGCCTCAAAGGATATAAACAATAACAATATGGGAGGGATCGCGAAAAATACCTTAAGCGCGGGTGATTGTGAGTGCTCCTTTCTCTTCCAATCGGCCGGCCGATGAAGAGAGTTCTTCAACTTATTACCCTTGCAAAAAAAGACACAAACACCAATAAAGAATATGGAATTAGAACATGGTGAGTGTAGCATCAATTCTTAATAAAAATATGAGCATGAAAAATATGATGAAAAACACACCTTAAGGGTGTTGGCCCTTAAACCCCTATGCAAGAAGGGTATAAAAATATGAATGTATGAAGATGCAAATATATGAATAAGGGGAAAGAATGCAAGAGTTGCACTAAAGGGGAGGTTTTTCAACGTGGTTGAGAGATATTAAAAAAATAATAAGATATGAATATGCATGCATATGAACAATGATAATAAAAGTAGAAACAAAAATAGACAAAGGAAGCCTGTTGCTTTTGGCTTTGATTCTCGATGGTGAGAAATCTTCCAAAGGATGAAGAACTTAGTATAGGAGTTCCTCCTTCAGCCAGCAGCAGCAACCTGCATGAAAGAAAGAAAGAAGAAGAAAAACAATAGAAAAAAAAACCACAGAAGAAGAACAACGTCGGAGGGAAGAAGAAAAGGAAGAATCCGAACCAACCCCTTAACAGAGCTGAATAAGCTCTATAAAAAGGGTCGAATCAAGAGATAGAAGGATAATAATGGGCAAGAGCCCAAGGAGGGAAGGATAAGAATGGGCAAGGTGACCAAACGAAGCAGGGACTCTCTGGGAAAGGGCTGCGTCCGTTTAGAACACGAAAGTGAAACACGACTTGAACAAGGGCGTTAATTAAAGAATTGACGACCTACCAGAGGGCTTTATTTCAAAAACACGCCTAAGACCAAGGCGTTAATTCCTTTACTTGTGAAAGACGTCTGAATGTGAGGCTTTAATTAAAAAAAAAAATCAAATTAGGGCTATTTTTTATTTCTCAATATTATTTTCCTATTTTTTAGGTGGAGGTGCATCACATTGTGCTGATTCAAAGACTATTTTTACGTATTTTTCTAACACCCGGAAGGCCACCAAATCACCTCTGGAATGAGGTTGAAAATAATATTAAAATAATCAATTGAAAGTGACGCCCGTGTCGTTAATTCAACTTTTTTTGATTTTTATTTTATTTAAAATAAAGGTAACGTCCTATTCTTGGTCGTTAATTCTAAAAAATTCTGAAAAAACTTCAGAAATTCTAGAAAAATGGGAAATTGAGAGAAATGGACGCCCTCACTATATGTCGTTACTTTTCTTTTATTTTCTTTTAATTTTCTTAAAAAGAAATGACGCCCCTCTTCAAGTCGTTAATTCTAAAAAATTTATAAAAATAGAGAAAAATACCCAGAAAATCCAGAAAAATAGAAAAAAAATAAGAAAAGGGAGAAAAAAGGGAGAAATCCAAGAAAAGTTAGAAAAACCACTCAAACAAAGGTAATTTGAGGGTCAAATTGGGGCATTACAAGGTAATATGAGATGTGCTCACAGTAACATCAATTTTGGCGTGTCTACACCCTCATAAAATGCAAATATAATTTGCCATTTGGGCAACCCATGATGTGGACATTGACCTATTAAATCCTTTAGTCTGGCCCATGATTCATGAATTTGCTCTCCCGGGCGTTGAGTAAATCCTGTAATCGCCCTTCTCATCATGTTGGTTCGGCCTATGGGGTAAATTTTTTTCAAAAATTCTAACTGCATAGCATCCCAAGTCCTGATTGTTTTTCCAAAACTCCTTAACCAACATTTTGCTTTATCTTTCAATGAGATTGGAAATAAGATCAACTTAAGGGCATCATCATTAAAATTCTGAATTTTGATTAGGGAGCAAATTTCTAGAAAATCATCTAGATGCCTATAAGGATTTTCATTGAGATTCTCATAAAAAGATGGGAGCATCTGGATGAGACTTGGACGAATCTCATATTGATCGACGAGAATGTCAGGGAGTTGAATACAGGTCGAGGGCTTGTAAGTAGAAGGATAAAAGTGCTCCTGCATAGGCGTGGATTTGTGATTTTATTTTTTAAATTTTCTTTTTTATGCAACCACAAACAAGTTAACACAAATTATCTAATGATCTAGATGCGACTTAGACCTACTAATAGGGTTTCACAAAGTGATTAAAGTGAAACGTAAGTTTACCCTCAATATGACCACCAGCCAGGTAAGGGGTGGGGAAGTGGGAGGTTCCCCCTACTTTCGTAGGGACCTTATTATGCCAAACCACTAACCCGCTTAAGGCGTTTGCCGTCCGACCGTCTTGTCTTAGGCACCGGTTTTCATATGAGAGTAAACCCAAATAACACAAGAACCATAGTGTGATCCTAAGACCAACGTTTACTGACTTTTATTTATGGCGTAGGTCATGTAAAGATGCAAGGGAAATGTGGTTTGTGGGCTAAGGAAGGGTGATGAAATCCCCACCTTATGTTTATTAAAGGTAGTGCCCTTAGAATATTTTGAAATGCAATGCACACCATAATTTTAAACAAGGGGTTCTTTATGCAAAATGAATGTCAGAATATGGTGAGTAGAACGTACCTTGCCCCTCGTAATCTTCAAAATGCAATACAGGAATTAAACAAAGAAAAAATTCTATGCTAAATGATGCATGACCTAGAACATGTTGTGTGGTTTCTAATCTGGAAATGAAATTTTTTTTGTTATTTTGGTGCAAGTATTTTTTTTTATTTTTAATTAATGAACCTATCTAACCAGCATAAAAATTTCTTTTGTTTTGATGTTTTATGGTTTTTATAGACTTTTGAAGAATTTTTCAATTTTTTCTAGATTTTTCAGAAATTGGAAAAATAGAACCTGTTCCGACGTTTCTGCCCTTTAGGGATGCTTCCGAGCTTTTAATGACGCTACATTTTCTGTGGATTTTAGGTCTGAACTTCCTCTTTCTTTGCTTTTCGAATTTTTTTCTTTTTCCTGCACAAGTAAAAAGAGCAAAATTAATATTCACATATATACACCAAACACAAGAATATCCAACTATCAACATAATTCACTCCCCGGCAACGGCGCCAAAAATTTGATGCGCTCGACAGTCGTCGTTTAAAAATGCCGTGCCACATAAATATCAAAATTTATAACCGCACTCACTCACTCGAATGATTTTGAAAATACGAGTACAGTGGTGAATACGGGTCGATCCCACGGGGAGAGAATATTTGATTTTAGCTCAAGTTGGAAATACCCTTATGCTTGAAAACACAAATTTTGTTCATGGAGTGCGATTATCACTAAGTGGAATGAAATTACAACTTTAAATATCAAGAGAAAAGTAAAGGAATAATTAGCCAATTGAAGAATGCCGTCGTTTCCTTGCCGAGCCTTTGATGAAGACCGCTCTGCCTTGAAGTCGACGCCGTGAGATGATTCGAAGATGACTTACCACTTCGGGTATGTGTGATGAAACCGTGAAGAAAAGGTTTGGATGGAAATTGAAACAAAACACAAGTGGAAACACAAGTGGCAATTACAACAGAAATCTATTGAAATAGAGGTTTGGAAGGCAAAGAATAATTTGAAATCTAGAAGGAATTAGATAAAGTGAACTAAATGAAAGTTGTAGAGAATAAAAAGATGAAGACCTTTTATGAAGAACACAGAAATAGAAAATGAAAGGAAGATAAGAAAAAACTTGAAAAACTATGACCTATTAGTTCGGATGAACAGTAATTGACAGAAAAATAGTACCTTGAAAACTTAATTCTAGAGCTCAAACGAAGAGGAATTTGACAAAGTGCAAGAAGAATAAAACTTAGATCTACAAGAGAGGAACAACTCTTATGAAGGACTCAGAGTTATTTGAGGACTAGAAAGACTTCAAAATGAAGAAATGGAAGAAGGTATAACCACGGATGAACAGTAAATGCACAGGACAGCACTTAAGAAAATGGGTATTAACTCTATAAATTTGGACGAATTTGAAGAAATGCTAAACAGAGAAGTTAAAGAACACTTGAAAGCGAACAACGTTCATGAAGACAAGAATTTGAAATGGGGATCACAACAATAAGTAATTGAACCAAGAATAGACTGAATGCTTAAAAAGAACCTTGCATTAATATCAAATCAACTTACAAAGGTGACACCAAAAGCTTGTAAAACATCAAGATCCAACCCTCCTATGGAGATCTACTAAGACTTACAATGAAGAACTTCAAGAATACAATGGAAAATCTCTATGCTATCTCTCCTTCTAACTATCCCTAATAACTAACTAGTTCCATTACACATGAAGGCCCTTTATATAGGGCAACACATAACACCCCCTCTCATGTGAAACAACTCAAGTGCACCTAATTTTGATCTAAATTGGTAGGCTGGAATGTGCTGCACATTTTACCAATTTTTTTGATTTTTTTTCGGATTTTTCTGGCATTTTTTTGGCCTTCTTTTCTCTATTTCTCTCACTTCCTCTCTCTGCCAGCACGTTGCGCCGACCGGCGCCGAACGGGTTAGGCCGCCCGCCCGTGGGCCCGCCGTGCGCCGAACCTCGCCCGCCGTCGCCGCGTGTCGCACGCGGCGCACGCGCCCGCCGAAGCCCGCCCCGCCACGCGTCGCCTGGCCGCCCGCCTTCCTTCGCCGTTCGCCGCCTGCCACGACCCCCGCCCCCCTTGGCCCTTCTCGCCTCGTCGCCCGTGCGGGCGGCGAAGGCGGGAAGGGGGGGCGGGGTTTTGAATTTTTTTTCATTTTATATATATAGTAGATATATATATATATATATATTATATAATATATGTATTGGTATACATATTAGATATATATCTTATAAAATTCCTAAAAATAGCTAATAAATTTATTTTTTTTCTATTTTTTTTTCTTTTTTTTTGAACAAATCCCTGGGCTTTTGGCCCATGGTCACATATAATTTTTATTTTCTTTTTTTCTTTTTCTTGGAGTTTTTCTCGTATTACGTGCCTGCATAAATATATAAAAATTGTGATTAAAATTTATTTAATTTCAGAAAATTAAATATTTGATTCAAAATTAACAGTAAGTGTGAGAAGTGTATATTGATCATAATTCAAGCTCATAAAAATGTGAATAATTATGAATTAAAAAGGAAAAATACGCACTTATCATGGTCAAAGCCACATAAAATTTAGCCTAATAAGGCCAAAAGAAGGGGCGCCCTCCTCATGGGTCAAAGATGGCAACTTTGGGCCAAAGACCAACTAATTGGCCCATGAACCCTTGTAGCCTATGGGGCCTTCCAAGCTAGGAAGCCCATGATAGAGGGAAAAGCCCAGTTGGGCTTTAAGTGGCCTCAGGGTCCAATATGAAGGCCTTAAGGTCCAATATGAACATAACCCCTTAGTGGACTCTAATAAGTGTAACCCCTTAATGGACTCTAAATGAACTTGACCCAATGGCTTATTAATAGCCTTACAAAGGAGCCCAATTGAAAACCCAAACAAACACACATTACAAACACACTAATACAATGCAATAAATACCAAATACACCCCAATAAATACTAGAAAACACCCAGACTCAAGATGGAGACTCCAAACTGTCTCCCAGCCAAAGGGGTGCCAGTGTAGCTCGAGTGGTGTTGCGCGTACGGTACCGACGGCTCGCCAACTCATGCTTATCGATCGCTCTGGTGTCCGCACCAAGATTCCTACATGGAATTTATGACTTGCATGATTGTGTGCTTGATCGGCCAATTCCTGGAAATTGATATATCTATGTTCAAATCATTCTATTATTTTCGTTTCCATCAATTCTTATGTAACTTGTTTATCATTCTTAGTTCGCATGCATGGCAGTTAATTAACGTGGTTAACTATTTAAACTTTGCATGCTATTGCCTACTGAGCGTTCGCTCACCCAGTTTTTCCCCCATTTTTAGGTAGCTCCGATGAGGAAACGCAAATGGACGGGGATGGGTGAGAGTAAAGACCCGGAGTGGATCTATTAGATGTGTTGGTGGCAGATGTCTTAGTGTGACAGATGTAGTGGGACCTTTACCAGCATCTTCATCAGGGTGCAAGTATATTCTAGAAGCCACAGACTACTTCTCCAAATGGGCGGAGGCAGTGGCACTAAGGGAAGTGACAGGGGAGCTGGTCGCCGGGTTGTTCTGTCAAAATATAATATTCTGGTTCGGTGTTCCGAGACGGATTATTTTCGACATTGGCAGCCACTTCAGAAATCAAAAGATATATAGGATAGCCGATAAGTATAAAATTGATTGGAGGACATCATCCCTCTACAATCCATAGGCCAATGGGCTGGCGGAGGCATTCAACATGACTCTTTGCACCCTGTTAGCCAAGAGCGTCAACTCTAGCAAGAGAGACTGGGAAGAGAAGATGTACGAAGCACTATGGGCTTATCGTACGGTCTATAAAACTCCAACTGGCTGTTTGCCATTTTCCCTGGTATACGGGTCAGAGGCAGTGGTACCAATAGAGTTGGAAGTGCCATCATTGAGAGTCTCCATACAACACGGCTTGACGAACAGTGAACAGGTGAATATAGAAAGAAGACTAGAAGAGCTCATTGAGCTCGAAGGAAGACACCTCCTGGCACAACAAAACATACAACTATACCAAGCTCGCATGGCCCATGCTTTCGGCAAGCTGGTCAAAGGATGAGAATTCAAGAAAGGTGACCTAGTGATGGTCAAGAAAAGAGAAGTAATGGCCTCTAACCCCAAAGGAAAATTGGTTGAAAACTGGGTTGGACCATATGTTGTCCACCGAGTCTATGAAGGTGGTTCCTACATTCTCGTAGACCAGAAAGGGATAGTGCAATTCTCCCCGCTCAATGGGAAACATTTGAAGCTGTATCATTCAGCCCTGCCGACATTCGAAGAATGTCCAAAATCTACCTTGGTCTAGCGGCACTCCGCCCTGGCCGAGCTCTCCAAAGTACCCACTCAGCTCATACTGATTCCGAGGCCATTGGCTCGCAATTGCAAAAGCCCCCTCAGTGCGCACTAATCCTAGGGCCCCTTGAGAACCCCACTTAGTCCTACTAGACTACCACTATACACATCATCACCATGTTGGACCTTACGTCCGCATCGGTGCATAAACCATTTCCTTTGCATTGGTGTTATCCCCACACCTGCGAATACACAATATCAGCGCGAGGCTTTATGCCCTAGCCGATATCCACACATCATCACCATGTTGGACCTTACATCCGCATCAGTGCATAAACCATTTCCTTTACGCTGGCGTTATCCCCACGCCTGCGAATACACAATATCGACGCAAGGCTTTATGCCCTAGCCGATGTCTACACATCATCACCATGTTGGACCTTACGTCCACATCGGTGCATAAACCATTTCCTTTGCGCTGGCGTTATTCCCACGCCTGCGAATACACAGTTTCGGTGCAAGGCTTTATGCCCTAGCCTCTATCTACACATCATCACCATGCAGGGCCTTACGTCTGCGTCGGTGCATAAACCATTTTCGTTGCGTTGGCATTATCTTCTTTCCAACAAATAAACCTTCTTTCAGCACAGGCTTCGTGCCCTAGCCGACAGCTACATGTTGTTACTATACAAACGAACCAAACAATCAAGATTGAGCCCAATACGCTGGTCCGATATTTCCATTTACAAAAAAAATGGGGCTTAAAATAGAGGTGCCCCGCCAGTCCTATTCAGACATTCTGAACAGGGACAAAAATGGCTGCAACCCGGCTGTGGCGAAAACCCGCAAGGGTGCCGCAGGTAACATTGGGTACCCCGTCGCGTGAAAACCCGTAAGGGTGCGTGAGCAAAAGCAAGAGGGGGCTAGCCTCGGTGAAAACCTGAAAGGGCACTTGGGTCAGTAATGTGGTAACCAAAAGTTCCTCTTCGCCTTCATCCCTATGAAACTCCGGATAGGACTTCCTTCACTAGTCCCACTGGAGAACTACTTCTCTCAAAATCACCGACTCAGACCTTCCGTCCCTGTCGATGACTATCTTTTGCTTCGGCACTTATCCAATTCCGATGAAAAAACCAACGTTGATTCTTGTCATCATCGGCGAGATCAGTCAATGAACTGTTAACCCGGACCTTTCATCCTCATTTATGACTAAACATATCTTTTACTTCGGCATTTATCCAATGTTGATGAACAAATCAACGCTGATTCTTATCATCATCGGTAGGATCAGTCAATGAACCGTTAACCCAAACCT
Source organism: Amorphophallus konjac (assembly GCA_022559845.1). Classification (NCBI taxonomy): domain Eukaryota; kingdom Viridiplantae; phylum Streptophyta; class Magnoliopsida; order Alismatales; family Araceae; genus Amorphophallus; species Amorphophallus konjac. The sequence continues at coordinate 110,773,048 of CM040119.1, read as the reverse complement.
TTCGTCCTCGTTAATGACTAAACCTATCTTTTACTTCGGCATTTATCCAATGCCGATGAACAAACCAACGTTGATTCTTGTCATCATCGGCAGGATCAGTCAATGAACCGTTAACCTAGACCTTTCATCCTCATTAATGACTAAACCTATCTTTTACTTCGACATTTATCCAATGTCGATGAACAAACCAACGCTAATTCTTGTCATCATAGGTAGGATTAGTCAATGAACCATTAACCCGGACCTTTCATCCTCGTTAATGACTAAACCTATCTTTTACTTCGGCATCTACCCAATGCTGATGAACAAACCAATGCTAATTCTTGCCATCATCGGCGAGATCAGTCAATGAACTGTTAACCCGGACCTTTCGTCCTCGTTAATGACTAAACCTATCTTTTACTTCGGCATTTACCCAATGTCGATGAACAAACCAATGCTGATTCTTGTCATCATCGGCGAGATCAGATAATGAACCGTTAACTCAGACCTTTCGTCCTCGTTAATGACTAAATGTATCTTTTACTTCGGTATCTACCCAATGCCGATGAACAAACCAACGCTGATTCTTGTCATCATCGGCAGGATTAGTCAGTGAACCATTAACACGGACCTTCCGTCCTCGTTAATAAATGAACCCATCTTTGCTTTAGCGTTTGCCCAACGCCGATGAACAAACCCCCGCTCGCCTTAGCATCAGGTCTGCAAATCAACTTGTTGCCAAAAGCCCTGACAAGGGCAGGCGATTATGTTTAAAAAAAAAATGATGATGAAGTGAGGCTTAAAATAGAGGTGCCTAGCCGGACTTATATAGATATTCTGGATAAGGGCAAAAATAGCTATAACCCGGCTGTGGTGAAAACCTGAAAGGGTGCTGCAGGCAAAATTTGGTACCCCACCAGGTGAAAACCTGAAAGGGCACATGGCCAAAAGTAAGAGGGGGCTTACTTCGATGAAAACTTGAAAGGGCGCTTAAGTCAGTAATGTGGTTCAAAAAAAATGTTGTTGCTACCTCATTTACCATTCATGTCCCACTGGGACTCCCCGTGTGCGACAAACATGCCACATTTCACCAGCATAAGCCTTACGCCTATGCTGTAACAAACCCCTTTGCTTCGGCATTTAACCCATGCCGATGAATAAACCTACCTTTGATTTTCATCACTAACGGCAAAGTCGATGAACAAACCGTCGACCCGGACATTTCGTCCACATCGATCAACAAACCTCCTTGCTTCGGCATTTAACCCATGCCGATGAATAAACTCGCCTTCGATTTTTGTCACCATCGGCGAAGTCGATGAACAAACCGTCAACCTGGACCTTTCGTCCACGTCGATCAACAAACCTCCTTGCTTCTGCATTTAACCCATGCCGATGAATAAACCTACCTTCGATTTTCATCACCATCGGTGAAGTGGATGAACAAACTGTCGACCCGGACCTTTCGTCCACATCGATCAACAAACCACTTTTGCTTCGGCATTTACCCAATGCCGATGAATAAACCTACCATTAGTTTTCCGTCATCATCGGTGAAATCAACAACAAACCATCGGCTCAGACCCTTCGTCCTTGTCGAGAAATAAACTCACCCTTTGTCTTTGGCACTTAAGCCCACCGACAAGTGTGTCACTTGAAAAACCTCGTCACCATCAGCGAGATTTGTGAACAAACTATTGGCTTCACCCCCTGGCCCTGTCAGCCCATAAACCCTTTTCTTTTATCCTCTAGCTCTCACCCATGATTCACCCAAATTTGGTCTCAGGAGAAGTTGCACCGCGGCGGAGCGAACCCCTCATACCTTCCCTGAAGGCGTGAGTGGCTCTCCTGCTCTAGCAGGTTAATATATATCTCGGGCCGAACAAATTAGCGATATACCCATATCCAGAAGGGGAAAGAAAGGAAGGAAATATGTAGCTCAATAGCAGATATGCAAAGTAAGTGATGAAGAAATTTCATTGGCAAAAAAGAAAGGGTACATAGTACTCGGGGCATTCCCCGGTATACATAAAATTCGCAAAAAGGGAGAAAAACAAAGAAACTACTGCAATGAATGATGAAAGATGTCCTCAAACTCCAAAATCCCCAGAGAGGGGTGGCGGATCAATCCCTGTAGGTAGGATTCTTCAGCCCGTAGCCGCATCAGTTTCCCCTCGAGCGACGTGGCTTGCCCTTCTGCCAGCTCCGCCTCTCCTATATTCTGGACCTGCAGCTGCTCAGTCGACTCCAGCTTTGCTTCGGCACGAGTGAGTTCGGCATGCAATTCAACTATCCGAGCCTTCAAAGAAGTGTGGCGTTGAGTGAAATCATCGGCCGCATCCTGTATCTGTCGAGCAGTCCCCTTTAAAGACTGAACAACAGCCTCACACTCTGCCCGTTCAAATTTTATGGTTGTCAGCTAGTCCGCTAGACCATGACTGATGAACTCCCTTCTATTTACATACTTCAGAAGTAGAATTACTCCTTGTGTCCAATCCTCCATGGGGTAGCCAAAAGCTAATAGCGAGCGAGAGTGGTGCTCCACTAGGTCTCTCAGCTGCGCATAAGACAAATCCTAGCAGGTCGTCACGGTCTGCCTCAGCGTCTCCAGATATTGCCATACTAGGTTGCTTGGTGATTGCAGACCGAGCGATGGCGTATCAGGGAGGTGAAATTCTACGCGGCTGTCGACCGTGGCCCAGATATCATTGGTCGACTCTGAGGACAATGATGGTATGTCCTGTATGGCGCTTGCACCAAGACATGCCCCAATGATTAATGTAGCAGAGGGACTATCAATAACAACAATTTCTCCCCCAACCTCTGGCAAGGGCACTACATCTTGAGTCTCAATAGCAGGAAGGGGCTGGTCACCATCTTTGGCTTGTCCAGCTTCCACCAATGCTGATTCAGTGGCAAGGGCCAAAATTATGGAGGCACTGGTAGTTTCTTCCACAATCTGTCCTACCTCTATTGCAGGGTCATCTTCAAGCAATTCTTCCTCAATGGCAAGTTGCTACTTCTCCGAAGTCATAGCCGGTTGATCAGACCTGACAGTTACGTCAGGCACCTGCAGGCTCGCTATCATAATATAATCCTTTGGATACCACAGGGTGATGGGCCTCATGACAGGCAGGAATACTAACAAATCTACACCGAGGGGTGGAAGAGATACCTTCACGGTCATGGCAGGCAAGGTCACGTCGGCCTGAATAACGGGAGCCTTCGAAAGAAATAAACATAACGCAGCTCAAAGGTTTGATGTAATGACCAATGTGAAGAAGCAAAGGAGTTAGGGGAGTCCTCTTACCTCAGCCTGCACTAAGCTCAATTCTCCGGCAGCAGAGACCATCGTCTTCATCATCTTCGCCCCCGCTCCTATAGAAGGACCAGGTGGCCCGAAACTGCTCCACGTCAGCCGTGGAGGACTGAAGGCTGCGAAATCACTTTCATAAGTAGAGGACACCCCGACATCTTCGGTCTATGTCCCCACGATTGGAAACTCCCCGTCACTGGAGTCGCCACCATAATCCACCCGCTCTGAGGAAGATGAGCTTTGAACTAGCACCGGGTCTTTCCCTTGAAGAGCAGGCGACCCCTCACCCGGATGGCCTACCGAAGGAGTGTCTTGATCTATAGAAGCCTGCTCAGCTAGCTCTACAGTGGGAATGACAGGCGAGTGAACTTCAGGAGTAAGCTGACTTCCTGGAATTATCTCTTGCTCAACATAAACTCCCTCAGTCGACTCCACGACAGGGGGAGAAGGCGGTTGGATCTCAATTGAAGCTAAAACAAGAAGCACTCATGTGAACCCAGAGTGTGATAAATCGTGGGGATCCGTAAGTGGACAAACCACAAATTACCTTCTATCTCATGGCTGGGCGTGTGGGATGGCAGGTCTTCCTCAAGGGGAGCTACTTGCACTCCATCCCCTCTCTCTTCAGCTCTCGCAGGGATGGCAGCCCCTTGTGCAGCCATTGCAGACGAAGTAGTGTGGATGCACTTTTTATTTAAAATCGTTGTTTATTTGTTCATTAGGTTTATTAAGTGCGTGGGCGTGCCAGTCACAAAGTGACGATCTATTGTGCGCTTGTGGATGCACTTTTTATTTAAAATCGTTGTTTATTTTCTCATTGGGGTTTATTAAGTGCGTGGGCGTGCCAGTCACAAAGTGACGATTTATTGTGCGCTCGATCTGACTAATCAGACGATTGTGTGGTTCGTGTCGAGACCGGAACCCGCCGCGCCATAAAAGTCACGTCGTTATTTACATCCCCTCGGAGAGGGGAACACCCTTGATTAATCACCGGGAATCAGGGCCTCATGGCCAGGAAATTATATCGAGAGAAACTAGCCGATAGCAGTCTCGAATCAATCGAAAAGCCCTATGTCTTGGGAAGCAAGCATTCGAAATACGTCGGTCACTCAAGGGACCATTTCGATATTCGGACGAGCGTCCGCTTCAGAAAATCATGATTGTCACGGGGAAAACCGAACATATGTATGCCGGGGTACGGCAAATTTATTGTTCAAAGGGGCGGGAAACGTTCAGTTAAATCCCGATTAGAGCGGTTGGAAATCGATAAGTTTGTCGGCCCGGTGCAAGATCAAGCTACGACCATACTGCGGTGGGCCCCCCACGGTCGAAGTCAGGCTCGCGTAGGCATCGTTAATATTTCCGGTGCCGAAGGGTAGAGGGAAAGCGTTCCGGGGCCAGATTCCAAAAAAGAGATGTGTACAGAGATAGCTGGCTATAGGCCTAGGATGTGGGTTAGGCGATGACCATGGTTTGGGCGAACCCGAGGTCCGAGTGTGACTCACGACGGTCTTATCGATGTTCCCATGCATAGGGTTCGGGGAGGACGAGAGCCGCCTCATTCTGTTCGGATTTTGTCTGTCATACACGGGCCATTTTATGTTCGAACAAAGGTCCGTATAGAAAACAAGACGGCGACGGGAGCGAGTCCGTGCAAATGTCTGCCGTGAGTACGGCAAGTTTAATGCAAGCGCGGGATTAGATCCCGGCATATATGTCGGTCACTAACGGACCATTCATTATTCGGACGGAGGTCCGTATTAGTAGCGTCGAGGACGACGATAAAATCGTGTGGATGTCTGCCGTAGGTGCGGCAAGTTTAATGTGGGTGCGGGATCGGATCCCGATGAAGATAGGTCGAGCTAACAAACTATCGGCCCGGGATAAGTTCGGATTATGGTCACGTCTGGGCGGGGGCTCCCGAGATCCAAGTCCGATCTAGTGGGGCATCATTACTTTTCTCTTCACCAAACCGTACGAATGTCTGCCGTGAGTATGGCAAGTTTAATGTAGGTGCGGGATTAAATCCCGGTATATATATATGTCGGTCACTAACGGACAATTTCTTATTCGGATAGAAGTCCGTGTTTGTAACATAAAAGACGGTGACAAAACCATACGAATGTTTGCCGCAAACAAGGCAAGTTTAATGAGAATGCGGGATTGGATCCCGGTAGGGACGGGTCAAGTTGATAGACTGTTGGCCGGAGATGATTTCGGACTATGGCCATGTCGGAAATTCCGTAAACCACGTTCGATACCATAAGGCGTCGTTTATTTTCTCTTTGCACCCAGTCTGAGGGAATGAATTATTAAGTGCGTAGCCCGAGCTCACTAACGTGCGCCCTCACACGCGGATCGACCTGCGCGGTCAGGTCGCGGGTTCGACTGGTCGCGGGGTTCGCGAGGTTTGACTTGCGGGGGTTTCCGGGGGTAGTGCCCCTAGAACAAAATTTGATTATAGAAAGGGTGATAGTGTTTGTTTCATTTTTTTTATTAAGATTGATCTTTTCATTTTTTTTTGTTTTGAACATTTCTCCTTTCTTATTGGCTGTTTATCCCCTTTTTTTGTGTGTTATGGAGGCGCGCCGGTTAAATGGGGGACACTATGATGCGGGACGGGACCACGGACACGACAAGCTCGCGGTTGTCCCTTAACGAGGGAAGCGTCGGACGTGCGCGGTTGAGAAATCGGCAATGAGCTAGGGTGATCGGCTCTCTCGTGTGCCCGGATCGGGTCACGGGACGGTCTCGCACTCTCTCGCAGCAGCGATAATAAATAGATAAAGCGAGCTAGATATCCCTACACATGCTCTCTAGCAGCGGCATAAACAAATATATATGAAGTAAGCAAAATGCCGAGAAGGGAGCGAAAACGATACCTCCACGCGCCTGGCGTGGGGAAGACGGACCCGGCCGAAACTCGTACTCCCGGGACAATTAATACACCATATTACAGTAAATGAATTACTGCCCACTCCACGCAGGGAGGTAAAGGGCTACACAAACGGGCCCGGGAGGACCGAATTCGGGTTGACGGGTGGCATCTCGCGTCTCTTCGGCAACACCCGAACTAGTGACGGTGGGACCCACGTGCTATCCGGAGGGACCGCGCGGGACCCGGTGTCACCACTGTGGTGGGGACACTTGTGGAAGTGCTCCCTGGGCTGGCGGCACGCTGGTTCGCCGGCCGGAGGCCGGGCGGCTCCGTTCGGCACCAGTCGGAATGACCGGCCACGGACCTGCCGGTTCTGTTTTCCGGCGCGCGCTCCGGCAAGAACGGACGCTGCGATCAGCCCCGACGTCAGAATGCGACGAAACTGCCGCCGTTGGAAAGATGCTTTGAAGGGCTTCAACCCAAGATGATTACAGAAAAATAATCAAGCCTGTACTTCTGATTGGCGAATTTTTAAGGTTGCTGTTGTACAGTTTCTGAAATCTCAGGTCACAGAGAACTTTCCTGTAGATTGCCTTTGACCGCGAGGTAGACGTCCGAATCTGGGGATGTGTTCTTCAGAAAAGTTGTGGAAAATCAAGTTACGAAACCAGGACTATTTTTGGATCTAGATTTGGAGGTGGTGGGGATGTGTTCTGTTTTTGGAAGTAGAGGGTGGTTGGATCTGGGATCTGACTGACAACACTGTAGCTGAGGAAGAACACGAATTTCTAAAAATAGATAGAAGGGTGATAAAAAATTAAGAAAATTTGTGAATGTAGAGGGTGATGGATAGAACTCCCAGTAAAATTGGGAGGGTTTGGACAAATCACAACGATGGTCGGAGGTGAGAAGCACTGGGCTACTGTCACTGTAGACAGAGATAAAACAGAACTAGGAATGAAAGATGCACGAAAATGAGAAAATACTAAACGATGGCATTTGGGCGTGAAAATTTAGGTGGAGCTTGGGATACAAGAGAAGAACACACCCTCAACATTTCAGCTTGAGATCTTCACGTGGTGGAGAGCAGGAATTCTTGGACTACACCTCTATCCAACAGGACAGAACCTTGAAGATGGCTCTGCGGCGGCTCGAAGGCGGCACGAACGGCGGCGGCGGCGGCACAGATGATCACCGGAGATAGAGGGGAGGGGATTTAAGATGGAACCACTCTAGAATGGGGGTTTGAGAAGAGGAAACCAGGAGGAGAGAGGAAGGGGGCGCAAGAAGCCTTCTTGGATTTCACAAATTTTCTGATTTTTCATTGATTTTCTCATGAAAATACAAGCTTATATATGCTACCATTCTAATCTAATGTGGACCCTTGGATCAAGGGTTGGGGATTGAAGGGCTGGGATTAAGTGTGAATGACACACAAAAATTAATAAAATACTAAGGGGAGAGGGGCGCCCCCTTGACCATGGTTAAAAGGGGTTGAATGGGTAGGTAAGGTAGGTAACCCACCTTGGACTAATTAAGCCACTTGTCTCCCATGTGGTCAAATGGCATTCAACCCTTCTAGATGGCCACCTAAGATGGTTGACCAGCCCCACATGGATGACATGGACCAATGGGAAAGGGCTAGGGGCCCCCTTGCTGGTCCTACTGACAAATTACATAGAAACCCACACAATCCGTGGGAATGATGCATTGGCTTACAAAGCCGTACAATTGCGTACATACTTTTCTAAGGATATAAACACAAACTAAAACGACATAAATGTAAAAGAAAAAGTACATGCTCGGCGTCGATTCCCATCAACTCTCCCCGGGTGGGAGGAACTTGACCCCGTCGAGTAGGGGTAGGGATGCTCGAGTACTCCGACGGATCCGTCACCGTGCCTAGTAGCGCGGGTATGCTCCGCTCCAAGTGATCGTCACCTGCTCATTCCATATATACTCGATATGCGAACTGCTATGGGCTAAAGGTGGTCACTCTTGAAGGGGCACTCTCAAAAGGGAAGAAAATAGCTCGAAGACTCACTAGGAATCACCGCTGAGTCCCTATAGGTGACTGATCCGGGTATAGATGTGGAACCGATCCCATACTCATCAAGTGAGTCCACTCGCCTCTTACTCATAAGAGAACGACAACGAGCTTGCACAAGACGCATGCAGACAAACAAACGACATACAAACCACACAAATAAGAAACCGACTCATGCATGACTCTAGACACACCTATTGTTAGTCCGACCCGTACATAGGTGACGGCGGACCAAGACACCCGAATGTGTGCCATGCATGCATGTTATGTAACCGGAGATGGGTGGTATGGGGAACACCTAAACATCCAAGTATGACCCAGTCATGCATGGACGGCCCTTTAGATTTAGGAGACTTGAGTGGGCTAGGAAAGCCGGGTGTGGAAGAGCCGGGTGTAGGTGTATCGTGGATGGGCTTGGTGGGTATGAAAGGACCCGACCCGTAGGAAAGGGGTATGAAGGTGGACTTCCCCGAAGAAGTGAAGGGAATATGAAGGGTCTAGGGATCCACTAGGGAAGGGGTCAAAGGGATCAAAGAAGGTATGACCCCTTATGGTGGGTTCCAACATGACATGGTTCCAATCGTGAAATTCTTGAAGGTGCGGGTGGTCACCTTCCTCCGTCATGGTAGATGGGACCGTGTATAAGAAATATGACTCCTCCCTCGGAAGCAAAGTCATGAAGTCGGGCTCATCCGGTAGCAGGAGAAGTAGAAGAACCTCCGTGGTGACACAACCCACGGTGCACTCAGAGGTAATAGACCCGATGGCCGGATGGGTGAAGCTACGACTCGTGGGTTGGTCGAAACCTCGGGCCAACATATGTGTCAACTGCCATTGCCAACCTAAACCAAGGATAAGGTCACCCAATGTGTCAACATGGTGACGAGATCGGAACGTAGTATGGTAGGAGTTGGCGGGCACTAAAGGTAGGGTAGGGTCCATAGACGGGTAAGGGAGTGGGACCAAGCCATCCTTGAGCCAACTAAGAAGCGGCTCGGCTATGTATAATGTACCCATTAGAAATACGGGTGGCTCGGGATGAGGTGGCTCCAAGCGCGAATCCGAAGGTTGAGTGGGCCGCTGGGGCTGGGTGGCTGGACATACGGGGTCCCTAAGGGTGATCTTACCGGGTAGGTAAGGTGGGCATAAGGTGCAAGTCCTCTTGTCCCAGTCAAGATTGGCCCTTCTCTCTCCTAACCACTTTTGCCCTAAAATGATGCATGAACCAGCAAGTGTGCCGATCCTGCACCATGCACCATCGGTGTAGAGAACAGATCCGATCCTCTTATAGAACTCAACAAAAGCAAAATCACCATCGTGGACAATCTCGCCTGTTTTGGAGAGAGACTCCACGATGTCAAGAGAAACCCAATTACCCGACTCCCTATCGGTGAAATGGAGTGCCGTTGTGGACCCGTTGGGTAGAGCGACTTTCATAGTGAGAGGGGTAAAACCAAGGGCTCGGTCCATGAGGACATTGACTTTGGCCACAAAGGTTGAACACTCGGACGTATGGTCTTGGGGAACGGCCATAGGTAGCTGACATGGACATGCATACACACGGTGACAAGACACTAGACCGACTATGCAAATTTGGAATGCATGCACACTAAGGACCCTAGACGTAAACCAAGACTCGGTACGTGGCAGAGATAAGCGATCCGAAGACCACTCGTGCAAGTGTGTGGCCTTCCCGATAGGCGTAGCCTAGCGTTCAGGACAACACCTTTTGATATACCGAGTAAAGGGATGCAAATGCGACCCAAAAAGATTTTTTTTTTGTTTTAAAACAATGATGACCCTAAACGCGACTTAGACAATGACTAATGACTAGACGTAAATGACACTTTTTTTTGTTTTTTGACACCCTAGACTCAAACTCGCTCTGATACCAAATTGATGCGGGACGGGACCACGGACACGACAAGCTCGCGGTTGTCCCTTAACGAGGGAAGCGTCGGACGTGCGCGGTTGAGAAACCGGCAATCAGCTAGGGTGATCGGCTCTCTCGTGTGCCCGGATCGGGTCACGGGACGGTCTCACACTCTCTCGGAGCAGCGGTAATAAATAGATAAAGCGAGCTAGATATCCCTACACATGCTCTCTAGCAGCGGCATAAACAAATATATATGAAGTAAGCAAAATGTCGAGAAGGAGCGAAAATGATACCTCCACGTGCCCGGCGTGGGGAAGATGGACCCGGCCGAAACTCGTACTCCCGGGATAATTAATACACCATATTACAGCAAATGAATTACTGCCCACTCCGCGCAGGGAGGTAAAGGGCTACACAAACGGGCCCGGGAGGATCGAATTCGGGTTGACGGGCGGCTTCTCGCGTCTCTTCGGCAGCACCCGAACTAGTGACGGTGGGACCCACATGCTGTCCGGAGGGACCGTGCGGGACCCGGTGTCACCACTATGGTGGGGACACTTGTGGAAGTGTTCCCTGGGCTGGCGGCATGCTGGTTCGCCGGCCGGAGGCCGGGCAGCTCCGTTCGGCACCGGTCGGAATGACCGGCCACGGACCTGCCGGTTCTATTTTCCGGCGCGTGCTCCGGCGAGAACGGACGCTGCGATCAGCCCCGACGTCAGAATGTGACGAAACTGGCGCCGTTGGAAAGATGCTTCTAAGGGCTTCAACCCAAGGTGATTAAAGAAAAATAATCAAGCCTATAATTCTGATTGGCAAATTTTGAAGGTTGCTGTTCTACAGTTCCTGAAATCTCAGGTCAGCAGAGAACTTTCCTGTGAATTGCCTTTGACGGCAAGGTAGACGTCCGAATCTGGGGATGTGTTCTTCAAAAAAGTTGTAACGAATAATGAAAGAACTTGAAAAAGGAAACCCAATTTTTTTATTTGGATTTGGAAAATATAATGTATAGGGCTATACGGACTCGAACCGTAGAAAATCCAGTTACGAAACCAGGACTATTTTTGGATCTAGATTTGGAGGTGGTGGTGATTTGTTCTGATTTTGGAAGTGGAGGGTGATCGGATCTGGGATCTGACTGACAACACTGTAGCTGAGGAAGAACACGAATTTCTAAAAATAGATAGAAGGATTATAAAAAATTAAGAATATTTGTGGATGTAGGAGGTGATGGACAGAACTCTCAGTAAAATTGGGAGGGTTTGGACAAATCACAACAATGGCCGGAGGTGAGAAACACTGGGCTGCTGTCACTGTAGACAGAGACAAAACAGAACTAGGAATGAAAGATGCACGAAAATGGGAAAATACTAAACGATGGAATTTGGGCGTGAAAATCTAGGTGGAGCTTGGGATACAAAGGAAGAACACACCCTCAACATTTCAGCTTGAGCTCTTCACGTGGTGGAGATAAGGAATTCATGGACTACACCTCTGTCCAGCAGGACAGAACCTTGAAGATGGCTCCGCGGCGGCTCGAAGGTGACAAGAACGGCGGCGGCGGCGGCACAGATGATCACCGGAGATAGAGGGGAGGGGATTGAAGATGGAACCACTCTAGAATGGGGGTTTGATAAGAGGAAACCAGGAGGAGAGAGGAAGGGGGCGCAAGAAGCCTTCTTGGATTTCACAAAATTTCTGATTTTTCATTGATTTTCTCATGAAAATACAAGCTTATATATGCTACCATTCTAATCTAATGTGGACCCTTGGATCAAGGGTTGGGATTAAGTGTGAATGACACACAAAAATTAATAAAATACTAAGGGGAGAGGGGCGCCCCCTTGACCATTGTTAAAGGGGGTTGAATGGGTAGGTAAGGTAGGTAACCCACCTTGGACTAATTAAGGCACTTGTCTCCCATGTGGTCAAATGGCATTCAACCCTTCTAGATGGCCACCTAGGATGGTTGACCAGCCCCACATGGATGACATGGACCAATGGGAAAGGGCTGGGGGCCCCTTGCTGGTCCTACTGACAAATTACATAGAAACCCACACAATCCGTGGGAATGACGCATTGGCTTACAAAGCCGTACAAATGCGTACATACTTTCCCAAGGATATAAACACAAACTAAAAGGACATAAATGCAAAAGAAAAAGTACATGCTCGGCGTCGATTCCCATCACACTAGGGGCGCGCCGGTTTAGCATGATACAAGGGAGGGCGCGCCGGAATTGGAGGTGCAAGGGGGCGCGCGCCGATTTAATGGGTCTTCGGGGGGAGCGCCGGATTAGGTTCAAGAAGGATGGCGCGCCGGATTATCAAGGTGAATAGTAAGGGGGGGGGGCACTATTCATTTCAAGAATTTGAATGTGGATTTGAGTGTGGAGCTAATCCGGCGCGGGGGGGTAGCGCGCCGGATCAGCCCACGCCGGATTAGGGCACGTCGGGTTAAGCTTCTATGAGGTTTTATTTCATTCTGTTTGATTCTTTTGGCTTCTGTTCTTATTTTTTTAACCCACAGATTGATCCAATGGATGGATTGTTTGTTCAATTGATGCTTTAAATCAATGGAATGCTTCTTAACATTTGTTGAGATGAATGAGTACGTGTATTTGGATTTTTTACTTGAGGGGTTTATTACGTAGGGACTCAGAGGTTTAGCTTGATTCAGGGGCTTTGTTTGTTCAAATGTGTTCTTCACCTGGCAAAATTTGGGCAGCATCTCCCCCGGACTGGGAGTTGCCAGAGAAAATAAAGAACACCAAATGGATAACTCCGAGGTGAACCTCAAATCCAGACCTCACGGCGGTCCGATAACCCAGATGTGAGTGTTGAAAAGCTCGAGGACTAGCCTTCAAGAGCTCTCACAACTCACGTGTGATGATCTCGTGGAACGGGATAGATGTAGGCCATAGGTGGCCATGAATGTTCACCCTTCGAACGGGTTCCCTCAGAGTTCATGCCACAGAAGGGCAAGCTTCCGAGGACCCCAGGTGATGTTGAAAACTGGGAGGAAGAAAATGGAAGAAAAGGGGAAGGGATCAGAGCAATAAAACATTGCGCATGCTTGCAAAGTCACTCTTTTATTCATCCTCAAGGGAAAGGAGGGAAGAGAGGTACAAGAGGAGATCTACCCCCAAAGCACAGGGAAGAATACAACGGAGAAGATAATAAAAAAAAACTAGGTGTTGAGGTGGGGGAAGAAGAAGATACACTAGTGGGGGAGAAGGAGGAACAGAGCACAAGCTCTTCCCCCTCTCTCCCCTCTCTCTTTCTCACCCTCTCTCTCTCCTTTTTCTTCACCTTGCAGATGTGAATGGACGGAGCTTCTTCTTCTCTTCGGACGCCAGAGGCCTTAGCCGAACCCCCCTTTCAGCCTCTCTTCTCCCAGCCTCACTTGGCCCTTCTCCTTTTTCTTCACAACGCTGCCCCTTTATAGAATGGCCAGCCTGGGAATGTTCATGCCACTTCCACCTCGTCCGCAACGAAGTTGGGAGTTGACTTAATGCGCTGGATGATGCTGGTTTGCGCCGTACGCTGCCGTTCATCCGAGGACGGGATGTTCGCAGGTCTGCCGGGGGTTGCTTCGTCGTTGCCGCTTCTGTGCTGTCGAACGGAGGTAGAAGCAGAGCCATGGGCATTGAATGTTCTCTGTGCGTCGCATTTATGCTGAACAGAGCATCGGTTGGCAGACGAGACAGGATGTGGTTAAATCGGCGCGGGGGGTGAGTGCGCCGGATTAGCATCAGAATGAGGGGGGAAAGGTTTAAAGCCCAAGCAATACCAGCGCGCCGTATTAAGGCAACAACAAGGGCAAATGGGAAATGGGGCGCGCCGGTTTTGGGGGCGTCGGATTAAGATGTTGAAGGGGCGCGCCGGTTTAGAGCGCGCCGGTTTAAGGCCCTTCCGCGCCGTTTTAAGCCTCAAATGGATTCTTTTCGAAGTCGCAGCCATTTATTCGAGTGTTGGCGCTCCCGGAATGTTTTAGTTGAGATGCATGGCCTCCGCAATGTTCTGTTCGTAGCTTTTGGGGTTCGGTCCAGACTTTGCGTGACTTTCGGTGCATGCCGAGACTGTGCCGAAGTTCTCGACTTTTCTTTGATTCTACTCTCGACGTGGCCAGTTGGAGAATTATGGTGGTATCTTCAGCTCGAAGGGGCTCCCTTGATGGGTAGTGGGCCACCGGGTGAGTTCTCGTCCTGACCGAGTGAGGTATAGGTTTGTTCGGCCTTCCCGTCTTCAACTCGCACGTAGACGCGAATGCCGTATGATCGTCACCGTCATCATTTTTTTTGATGTCCACAACGCTCGATCTGACTAATCAGATGATTGTGTGGTTCGTGTCGAGACCGGAACCCGCCGTACCATAAAGGCCGCGGTGTCATTTGCATCCCCTCGAAGAGGGGAACACCCTTGATTAATTGTTTGGAATCAGGGCCTCATGGCCAGAAAATTATATCAAGAGAAACAAGCCGACAGCGGTCTCGAATCAGTCGAAAAGTCCGATATCTAGGGAAGCAAGCATTCGAAATATGTCGGTCACTCAAGGGACCATTTTGATATTCGGACGAGCGTCCGGCCTCAGAAAATTGTGATCATCACGGGGAAAACGGTAGCATATGTATGCCGGGGTACGGCAAATTTATTGTTCAAATGGATATGGGACATTCGGTTTAATCCCGGTTAGAGTGGTCGGGAATCAGTGAGTTTATTGGCCCGGTGCGAGATCGAGTCATGACCATTCCGGGGGTGCCTCCCGCGGTCCAAACGAGGCTTGCATGGGCATCGTTAATATTTCCGGTGCCGAAGGACAGCGGGAAAGTGTCCCAGGACTAGATTCCAAAACAAAGATGTATACAGAGATAGCTGGCTATAGGCCTAGATGTGGGTCAGGTAATGATCATGGTTGGGGCGAACCCGAGGTCCAGACGTGACTCACGAAGGTCTTATTGATATTCCCACACGTAGGGTTCGGGAAGACGAGAGCCGTCTCATTCCATTCAAATTTTGTCGGTCATACACGGACCATTTTACGTTCGGACAAAGGTCCGTGTAGAAAACAAGATGGTGACGGGAGTGAATCCACGTAAATGTTTACCGTGAGTACGGCAAGTTTAATGCAAGTGCAGGATTAGATCCCGTTATATATATCGGTCACTAACGGACCATTCATTGTTCGGACGAGAGTCCACATTTGAAGCATCGAAGACAACGATAAAGCCATACGAATATCTGCCGTAGGTACGACAAGTTTCATGTGGGTGAGGGATTGGATCCCGGCATATATATCGGTCACTAACGGACCATTCATTATTCAGACGGAAGTCCGTATTAGTAGCATCGAGGATGATGATAAAACTGCACGGATGTCTGCCGTAGGTGCGGTAAGTTTAATGTGGGTGCGGGATCGGATCCCGATGAAGACAGGTCGAGCTAACGAACTATCGGCCCGGGATAAGTTCGGATCATGGTCACGTACGGGCGAGGGCTCCCGAGATCCAAGTCCGATCTAGTGGGGCATCATTACTTTTCTCTTCATATGCAGTCCGAGGGAAGCAGATTGTTAAGTGTGAATCCCGAACTCGCCAACGTGCGCCCTTACACGCGGATCGAGCTGCGCGGTCAGGTCGCGGGGGTCAAGGCGGCAGCGCCCCTTGCGGGGGTTTCCGGGGGCAGCGCCCCCGGAACAAAATTTTAATTGAAGCACGGGTAATAGAGTTCCTTTCATTTTTTTTTGGCATTGATCTTTTATGTTTCCTTTTTTGAACCTTTCTATTCTTTTTACTAGCCATTTATCCCTTTTTTTTTGTTAAGGAGGCGCGCCGGATATGGGAAGGAACAGGATGGCGCCGATTTAGGGTCTTAACAGGGTAGACAAGGGGGGGCGCCGAGTATAGGGGCACCGTTTTAAGGGTGGCAAAGGGGAGGCGCGCCGGAACAGCCTTGCAATTGGAGTGCGCTGAATCGAAGAGCATACGAGGGGCGCGCCAGAATAACAAGCTATGGTGATGCAACAAGGGTGCGCCGTATTAAGTCATGCAAGGGAAGAGGGGCGCGCCGATTTTAGGGGCTCCGGGTTAAGATGTGAAGGGGCACGCCGGACATGGAAGGTAAGAGAGGAGGGTGCGCTGGATATGGAGGGCAAGAGAGGAGGGCGCGCCGAATTGGAGGGCAAGGGAGGGCGCGCCGTTTAAACATTTGAAAGGAGAAGAAGCGGGGCTTTTGTGAGGAGGGCGCGCCGGTTAAGGCCACGCCAGGTTATGGTGTTGAAGGCGCACGCCGATTGAAGGTTCAAAGAGGGAGATGGATTTTGAGAATGATGTTAAACCGACGCGGTGGAATAGTCACCGCGCCGTATCAAACTCCCCCGAGGGCCGATTGCTTTGACTGTGTGTTTCTTTTCTTTCACCCGTAGATAGATTTTATGATGCGTTTGTTCATCCATTTGGTAGATTAAGTTGGCAGGGAGGAGGTTTAGGCGTTTAAATGTTCATTAGGGTGACTTGGCGTGTACTTTAAGTGTTTCATTCGAGGGGTTAGTTCACAGATTTTACTGTGTGTGGTTCTTCTTCTCGGAAGTGGTTTGTTCGTTTGTTCTTGAGCGTTCTTTAATTCCAGGCGAAAATTGGGCAGCATCTCCCCCGGACCGGGACTTGCCAGAGATAATAGAAAGTCACCAATCGGATTGCTCCGGGGTAAACTATCAAAATGCGGAGCGGCCTCACGGCGGTCCGTTGGCCCAAGTGTGAGTGCGGAATGCTCGAGGGCCAGCCTACAAGAGCGACCACGACTCACGGGCGATGGGTCTTCAACAGGGAAAAATATTCGCCACGGCTGGGCAAGAAATGTTCATCCATCGAATGGGCTACCTTGGGGGTCATGCCATGGAGTGGCAGACCTCAAAGGCCCCATGGATGATCAGAGAGCAAGAAAGGGGAGCAAGGGTCGGAACAGAGGAGACTGAGCTTGCAAAAAGACTTCCTTTCTTTCTCTTTTATTCATCCATACAAACGGGGAAGGAAACTTGATACAGATGAAATGGAAGAGAAAGCATTACAAAAAGAAAAGGAAAATACATTCGATGGAGAGAGAGAGAGAAGCATTAGACGGAGGAGGGAGGGGGAAGCATTGGCTTCTCCCCCTCCGACTCACCTCTCGCTCTCGCCCCCTACCTCTTTTCTACTTTCTTCAGCCCAGAACCGTGGAGCTCTCCAATGCCGGTTCCCCCTTCTCCCTTCTCTGGCTCCCTCCTCTTTTTTTTTCTTCTTTTCTTCTTTTCGCTCCTTTTCTCTTCTCTCGATATATATATCCATCGAGCTGGGAAAGAAGCCTCTTGAAGTTCAAAAATCCCTTCGCTTCCATTCTTCTCCCTCTTTGTATCTGACGCTGTTGAGTGGCCTGCAGGTAGAGGGATTCATAGCGTAGGGGAGGTGCCTCCACCGGATTGGTCGACGGTGACTGACGAAGCAGCGACGTTCGGTGTGGGGCTCGAAGCTTGCCATTCCAGGGAGCTTGAGGAGCTCAGGTGGTTGCACGTTGGTCAGATGCAGGAGGCCTATCTATTTTAGGTAAGTTCTCTTTGTTTGCGCCCGAAAACAGGGGATCGGACTGATGACGAGATGGGATGTCTCGGAGGTAAAACGGCGCGGAGGGATGGTGATCGCTCCGGGTTAAACCCAAGTGAAATTGGCGCGCCGTTTTTGGCATTCGAAAGGCAAAACTTTTGAAAATGGGCATAACGGGTCCTTCAATATTAGCGCGCCGTTTCAACTTTTTGGCCTTCAAAATGGCCATGCCGTAGTAGCTCCCCAGGGGATAGCTTTGCATATGGGCGCCATTTTAATGCAACACAAGTGGCGCCGTTTTAAGCATCAATGGGGGAAGGCCCCTTCGACGTGAGCGCGCCGGATAGCCAAAGAAAAAAAAAGGGGCACGCCGTTTTGAGCAAGGGGGGGGGGCGCCGTTTTAAGGCGCGCCGTTTTAAGGCCCCTTCGTGCCGTTTTAAGCACCAAACGGATTCTTTTCGAAGTCGCGTCCATTTATATGAATGTCGGCATTCCCAGAACGTTCTGGTTGCGATGTATTGCCTCCATAATATTCCGTTTGTAGCCTCTGGGGCTTGGTACTAGACTTTACATGATTTTCGGTGCATGCCGAGACTGTGCCGGAGTTCCTGACTTTTCTCTGATTCAGCTCTCGACGTGGCCGGTCGGAGAGTTGTAGCCGTATCTTCCGCCTGGGGGGCTTCCTTAACGGGTAGCGGACCACTAAGCGAGTTCTCGTCCTGGTCGGGTGAGGTAAAGGTTTGTTCGGCATCTCCGTCTTTGGCTCGCTCTCAACTGTTATGACGTGCATGCCGTATGCTCGACGCCGTCATTTTTTGACGTCCACAAATGCCCCCCGCTCGTGGGCGGCGCAAGCGAGGGACGAGTGTGCGGGGCCCGTGAGTGTAGAGTTCTTCGACAAGACGTCTATTCTTCCGAGCCAGTGGGATGCTAGTCCGGCACGGATTCATGGGAAAGCGCTCACTCCTTCAGCGAAGGGATGAGGGGATCGCTTCACCGCATATGCACACGGACCGACATATCTGAGTGTAGGTTTGGTCATTGGCATGGCGGGATGCCGAAGCAAGAAGGAAGGGCTTATGTGTCATCTAGGGCGGAAGGCCCAAAACGACTTCGATGAGGCCAATCCCAAGGGGGAGTTGGTGACTTGCACTAGGTTTAGGAAAGTCGTTCGTTCATCAACTCGGGCGGAAGGTCCGAGCCAAGCAAGGAGGGGTTTCTTTGTGTTCATGGACATGGATGGGAGGTCCGATCCAAGCAAAGAGGATGCATTTTTTGTTCATGGATTGGGACGGAAGGTCCGAGCCAAGCAAGGAGGGGTTTATTTGTGTTCATGGACTCGGACGGAAGGTCCGAGCCAAGCAGAGAGGATGCATTTTTTGTTCATGGACTGGGACGGAAGGTCCGAGCCAAGCAAGGAGGGGTTTATTTGTGTTCATGGACTTGGACGGAAGGTCCGAGCCAAGCAAAGGGGATGCATTTTTTGTTCATGGACTAGGACGGAAGGTCCGAGCCAAGCAAGGAGGGGTTTATTTGTGTTCATGGACTTGGACGGAAGGTCCGAGCCAAGCAGAGAGGATGCATTTTTTGTTCATGGACTGGGACGAAAGGTCCGAGCCAAGCAAGGAGGGGTTTATTTGTGTTCATGGACTTGGACGGAAGGTCCGAGCCAAGCAGAGAGGAGGTTATTTTTTTTTGTTCATTGACTTGGACGGAGGGTCCGAGCCAAGCAAAGGCATTATTTTTGTTCATCAACTTGGATTGAAGGTCCGAGCCAAGCAAAGGCGTTCTTTTTGTTCATCGACTTGGACGGAAGGTCCAAGCCAAGGGATTATTCATCGGTGGGACTGGGAGTTGTAATATTGAGGTGGTTTATTCATTGACACAGGGTTAGTGCCAAAGCAAGGGTATTTTTATTCATGGCACTAGACGGAAGGTCCAGGCCACTGGTTCGTTCATCGATGCCGACAGGGAGTCAGAGACCGACGTGGTTTATTCATTGACACGGGGTTAGTGTCAAAGCAAGGGTCTTTTTGTTCATGGAACCAGAAAAAAGGTCCGGGCCACTGGTTTATTCATCGATGCCGACAGGAAGTCGGAGACCGACATGGTTTGTTCATTGACGCGGGTTTGGTGCCAAAGCAAAGGTCTTTTTGTTCATGGAACCAGACGAAAGGTCCGGGCCACTGGTTTATTCGTCGATGCAGATAGGAAGTCGTAGACCGACGTGGTATGCTTGTCCCTTTTTCTCTTCATTATTGCCGACGGGGTGTTTGGAACCTGACGTGGTATGTTGGTCTCTTCTTTTCTTCATCAGTGCCGATGGGGTGCCGGGAGCAGACATGGTTTATTGGTCTCTTCTTCTCTTCATCAGTGCCGACGGGGTGCCAGGAGCTGACATGGTTTGTTTGTCCCTTCTTTTCTTCATCAGTGCCGACGGGGTGCCGGGAGCTGACATGGTTTGTTGGTCTCTTCTCTTCATCAGTGCCGACAGGGTGTCGGGAGCTGACATGATATGTTGGTCTTTTCTTCTCTTCGTCAGTGCCGACATGGTGTCGAGAACTGACGTGGTTTATTGATCTCTTCTTCTCTTTATCAGTGCCGACAGGGTGTCGAGAACTGACGTGGTATGTTTATCTCTTCTTCTCTTCATCAGTGCCGACAGGGCGTCGGGGACTGACATGGTTTGTTGATCCCTTCTTCTCTTTATCAGTGCCGACAGGGTGTCGGGAACTGACGTGGTATGTTGGTCTCTTCTTCTCTTCATCAGTGTCGACGGGATGTCGGGAACTGACGTGGTATGTTTGTCTCTTCTTCTCTTCATCAGTGCCGACGGGGTGCCGGGCGCTGATGTGGTATGTTTGTCTCTTCTTCTCTTCATCAGTGCCGACAGGGTGTCGGGAACTGACGTGGTATGCTTGGTCTCTTCTTCTCTTCATCAGTGCTGACAGGGCGTCGGGAGCTGACGTGGTATGTTTGTCTCTTCTTCTCTTCATCAGTGCCGACAAGGCGTCGGAAAATCATGTGGTATGTTTGTCTCTTCTTCTCTTCATCAGTGCCGACAGGGTGTCGGGAACTGACGTGGTATGCTTGGTCTCTTCTTCTCTTTTCTTCCCCCCCCCCTCTTTTATTCTTTTCTTCTCTATTCTCTTTTTTTTTCTTTCCTTCTTCCTCGCTTTTTCTTCTTCTTCTTCTTTTTTCTTCTTCTTCTTCTTCTTTTTTTTTTTTTTTGAAGAACTTTGGGTAGCTGCCAACGTGGATGCCGATAGTGAAGAGCTGTTGGCTCAAGGGCCGATGATTAGAAAGCTGTCAGCTCGGGGGCTGATAATTGAAAGCTGTCGGCTCGGGGGCCGATAATTGAAAGCTGTCAGCGCAAGGGCCGATAATTGAAAGCTGTCGGCTCGGGGGCCGATAATTGAAAGCTATCAGCGTGGGAGCCAACAATTAGGAAGTGAGCCACGAGGGCAGAGAGGAGGGTTTATTCCTTTAACGATCTGGACGGTGGGTCCAAATTGAAAGGGATTCGTCACCCAAAGGGACGGGGAGGAGAGTTTGTTGATTCGACAAGGATGTTCGTCACCCGGAGGGACGGGGAGAAGAACTTGTTGATTCAATGGCCTGGACGGGAGGTCCAAATCAAAAGGGGTATTTGTCACCCGAAGGGACAGAGAGAAGAGTTGGTTCATGTATTGTATCTCGAAGGAAGGTCCAAATCAAGAGGATTAGTCGTGACCCCGAAGGGACGGAGGGGTGGTCAAGTCGCTGACACGGGCTAGTGTTAGCACAAGGAAAAGGGGATGATTCCTTACCCGAATGGCAGGCTCGTGCCAGGGTGAAAGGTTGTTTCGTTCTTTAATGCGCCGGGGGTACCAGATGTATGAAGGGTCTTTTAATTCTTTGGCTGGATGGAAGGTCCGAACCAGAGTGGAGAGAATTCTTTTTTAGTTCTCTAGCCGGACGAAAGGTCCGACCTAGAGTGGAGAGAATCTTTTTGTTCTTCGGCTGGACAGCCGGTCTGAACCAAAGTGAAAGGAATCTTTTTATTCTCTAGCCGGAGGGAAGGTCCGATCTAGAGTGAAAGGATCTTTTTGTTCTCTAGTCGGATGGAAAGTCCGATCCAGAGTGAAAGGGGTCTGTTTGTTCTCTGGCTGGGCGACAGGCCTGAACCAAAGTGAAAGGATTTGATGTTCTTCAATGCGTCGGGAGTACCGACTGTGAAATCCGAACCCGGGAAAGTGGGCCACGAGGGCCGAGTTGATGTTGTAGAAGTAGGCCGCGAAGGCTACAATTGAGGAAGCGGGCTATAGAAGCCGAAGTTGGGAGGTTACCAGGCCGTAAAGACGAGAAGTAGGCCGTGAGGGCCAAGATTAGGCTGTACGCGCCAGAACTGGGAAAGCAGGCCGCAATATTCGAAATTGAGTTTATTATTTTTCTCTTTTTTATTTCTTTATTTCTTTATTCAAGCATGCAGGCATTCGACAGCAGGCATAACATAAGTATAAATAAGATAGCTCCCTCTACAGGGGATGGGATAGGGATTTCACCCGTAATTCACAAACGTGGTGCGGGTCACGAGGCATGACTAAGGGGTGGTGCGCCCGTCAAGAGGATATCGCATGTCTTGCATGCACAGCTTAAATTCATGCATTTCACCCGAGGCAATCCTCTGTGGAGTGGAGGAGCAAACGTGTGATAAAAGGCCCTAAACATAGGAATATGCAGGTTTTCTAAGCAACACTCGAGGGTTACTCTAGCGCCTACACATGGGTTTCAGGCTCCCGATTTCGGTAGCTTCGCACAGCCCCCATCTGTTTATTTTGGTAGCAGATTTCACCGTTCGGTGCGAGTCTCCTCATGTGTCTCAATGGGGATTTTCGGCTAATAGGATTCGTCCTTATCTTAATTCTATTGCGAATTTCACCGTTTGACGCGAGTCTCCTCATGTGTCTCAATGGGGATTCCCGACTACTAGGCTTCATCCTTATTGAAATTCGCTTCACCATTTCACGCGAGTCTCCTCATGTGTCTCAATGGGGTTTCCCGGCTACTCAGATTCACATTTTTTTTCTTTTTTTCTTTTTTTTTGTATCATTTTTTTTAAGTGGGGGTAGGTAGCTCTTTCCTCACGATTGCCTTTCACGCGAGTGCAGAGATTCAAGCATCCATAGAGTGCTAAGAAGAAAGTCAGGCAATCCCTATGGTTGAAGACCATTGCACACATTAAATGTGAAGTGTGAGAGCGTTGCCTCAGGTTTATTTTGTGAGTTAGGCTCAGCAATTTAGCCATGACTCTTCCCCTTGACGTGTGCCCCCGCCATAATTGGGTTCCCTTCGAGCGTATGTCGTGACGCACGTGCATCCAGAATCGGGGCAGTGTTATTATTTAGCAAGGAAACAAGGTCCTAGAAAATTCCAAGGACTTGTGTTATTCTATATTATAAGCAAGCATGCAAGCAGGGCAGCCAAGCATTTTTTTTTTGTTCTCCTTTATTTTGCGTAAGAACATACTGTTGTTACGTATATGTATCTTGTAAGTGGTAGTAGAAGTATTAGGGAAGCTGGCTGCAAGAGCCAGAATTGGGGAAGCGGGCTGCAAGAGCCAAAATCGGGAAAGCGGGCTCCGAGAGCCGAAATTAGGAAGCGGGTTACGAGAGCCGAAGGTTGGAGGAGCAGGCATCGAGAGCCCAAAATTGGGAAGCAAGCCACGAAGGCCAAAGGGCAGCAGGCTGCAAGAGCCAAAGTGGGGAAGCAAGCTGCAAGAGCCGAAATTGGGAAGCGGGCTGCAAGAGCCAAAATTGGGAAAGCGGGATCCGAGAGCCGAAGTTGAGAAGCAGGCTACAAGAGCTGAAAAGAGGGGTCCCTTTTTTTGTTCTCTAGTCGGGGAAAGATCTGAACCAGGGTGAAAGGGTTTCTTTAAATCTCCGGCCGGGGAAGGACTCGAACCAAAGTGAAAGGGTTATTTTTTGATTCTCTGGCCGGGAAAGGACCTGAACCAAAGTGGAAGGTTGACTCTTTGATTCTCTGGCCGGGGAAGGATTCGAACCAAAGTGAAAAGGCTGATTCTTTGATTCTCAGGCCGGGGAAGGATCCGAACCAAAGTGAAAGGTTGATTCTTTGATTCTCTGGCTGGGAAAGGATCCGAGCCAGAGTTAAAGGGTAGATTCCTTAATTCTCTGGCCGGGGAAGGACCCGAACCAAAGTGAAAGGGTTATTTTTGATTCTCTAACCGGGAAAGGACCCGAACCAAAGTGGAAGGTTTATTCTTTGATTCTCTGACTGGGGAAGGACCCGAACCAAAGTGGAAGGTTGATTCTTTGATTCTCTGACCGGGAAAGGATCCGAGCCAGAGTGAAAGGTTTTGCTGGTTTAACGCCCCGTTGGCGGAAGGTTTTGTCGGTTTAACGCCTTGTCGGTGGAAGGTTTTGTCGGTTTAACGCCCCGTCGGCGAAAGGTTTAGTCGGTTTAACGCCCCGTCGGTGGAAGTTTTAGTCAGTTTAACGCCCAATCGGCGGAAGGTTTTTTTGGCTTAGATGAAAAGTATGGCGACCCGGATTCCGGATACCCGGTGCACCCGGTATAAATACCGAATACACGTGATACCACATGGGACCCGCGAGGCCTCCCAAGCGCGGGAAAGCGTCGAAGGGAAAAAGGAGTGTGTGGAATACATTGAAGCCAGTAGATATAACAGTAAGCAATTAAATTTCATTAGATTGGATTGCTAAAGTAGCAGAAATAAAATTACTTTTTCATTAATAATTCAAATTTTACAATTATACACCAGAGTCCAGCCCAAAGGAAAGACAACAAGTCTATCACAGTACAGTCCGACAGAAAAGAAACGTACACAGAAGTCGGGAGAAGCCCGACGCAGGTACAGCTGGCAGCTACAGCGAACACGCTCCACCAAGGACAGCAGAGGCAGACGGCGAAACCCACCTGAAAAGCAGGGGTGAGTCTCAACAGAAACTCAGTAGGGGTCACGCAGATCCCCACTGGAAAAACGCACAGAGCAACGGAAGCAACAGAAACAACGAGTGCAGCAAAGCAGGAAAAGCTACACTACAAAGCTGTAAGCAGAACAGGTACAGCAGGAGTAGGGAACAGGCAGGAGAGGGGAGCTCAACAACAAAGAAGAGCAAGGCCGTAAAACATGGAACACGGCCACCGAGGAGAACTCGGCACCCCAAGCGACTCCAAACGGCAACAGACGGTCAACCCCAAACTCACATAGTAGGGTAACCCAATCCGTCAGCCAAAACAAAGGCGAAGGTGGACGCCGACGCCGAAAACACAGATAAAACATGACAGGAAACGCCGTGCACGTAGCCCCACGCATGACGAGAAAGTCATGCCAACGACAGAACGCCGACCTCGAGTACAGCCACGAAAGGGCAACTCGCAAAGGTCACAGCGCACAAGAAAACGCGAGAGTCACAGCACCGAGTGACAGGAGCACCCTCCTCTCAGAAGAACAGCCAGAAGCGTCCGCTGACGACTTACACTGCGCCACAAGTGCCAAGTCACTCAAGGACAAGACACACCAAGAACCAGGTCCGAGGAACCACAGTTCCAAGGAAACATGGTACCACAGCACGAAACTACAGCATCAACTGCGAGTGACTAGTCAGGGCCACGCCCGTCGGCGCAAGTCCCCAGTCCCTGACCACGTGTGCACACACCGACCTCTACCTAGGTCAGGCCTCTAGCTAGTATTCCCCTCGGTAGGATGCTACCGTTGGCCGGGGCCTACGGAACTGGCTTAAGAACCGTACGTACCAAACGCAATAGGAAAACCCCTCCACCACTCCCGGTGGGTCGGCAAAAGCCTAGGGATACAACTAGGGGAGGCTCACAAGGCACAGACTCCGAAACACGGGTGCTACTGCACAGACAGCTAAGAAAAGCCCTATCTCGTGCACCACAAAGCACCATGGCAGCTAAACAACCACCAACCGACTCAGGACCAGGCCACTAGACCTACAACGTAACGATCCCTGAGTCGGACGACTCAAAGGCAAGATCGTCACAAGCAGCGAGACAAGCCGCCAATCGGTCTAATCCTAAGCCAGCAAAACAACGTCCCGCAGAAAACAACACACGGAGACCTGAGAGAAACACCAAGAACCCTCAGCACACCTGGACACGCAAACCGAGGTAAGGCAACACCTCGAGGCATCCAGAACCAGTGTCTCGGGCTGGACGGAATCGCCAAGACACCCACACACAAGGTCACATGTCAACCACTGGGTCACACCGGGTTGACCGGAACCAGACCAAACACAAGCAAAAGTTGGATGGGAAATCCTACCTCAAGCAAGGAGACTCCTGGCCACCCTACAACGTAGTCTTAGCCCTCATAGGATGTCGGGAGACATCCATGGGATAACGGGCAAACCACTAGGACAAGCCAAGACAAGCTAAAATTGAAATCACGGAAATCGGAGCACAAAGGATGTAACGCACCACCCCTAGACCGCTACTAGCATGTGACAGTCTAGACCACGGCCGTTACACTCCAAGCGACGTTCGGACGACAGGCCGTCACTCACACCGCCCTAACTAAGCTATTAACACACGAAGAAAGTAACGGTCGGCACCGAGTGCGTTACATCAATGTAACGCACGGGCCTAAGCGCGTTACAAACTAAAGACGCGTGGGAGCCAGCGCATTATTCACAATGTGCACAGCCACCCACAACCAAAGCGAAGTAACGCGCAACGCCAGGCGCGTTACAGCCAAACGACGCGGCAAGGGAGATGCGTCACAATCAAACGACGCACGGGGGCAGGCACGTTATTTTTAACGGCACAGCCACCCACTACCCAGCACAGAACAGCAAACAACGGCCAGAGCCAGGCGCGTTATAACACAACGACGCATGGGCGTACAACCGTTACATCCAACGGGCACAGCCACCCAAGCTCGGCCAAACAGAATGTAACGGTCGGGGACAGGCGCGTTACACTCAAACAACGCACGGGGGCACGACCGCTGGAGGCACCGCCTCAACAGGTCAAACGTCGGTCAAACAGCAAGTAACGGCCAGCACCATGCGCGTCACTTTCACCTAACACGCTGGGTCAAGCGCGTTAGATCCACCGACTCAACCCCAACACAAAGCACGACAAGCGAAGCAACGCGCAGACCTGGGCGCGTTACAAGGAAGCGACGCGCCAGCCTAGGGCCGTCACATTCCCAGAAGCCAAAATTCTCAAAAACGTCAAACAAAGTAACGGTCTGTCATAGGACCGTCAGAAGCAAGTAACGGCCACTGGAACGATCGCTACTTCCCATACGGCGGGAAAACAGAGGAACGGCCGAACCGGCCCGTTCCACGCCCCATTCACACCGAAATGCAGGGGAAACACACCTAAACGATAAATAACAACATCAGGGGACTCCAAACCCCACATGCAAGCTCAAAAACACAAGATCCGGGTGATTTAGACAAATCAACCCTAAGTGGGTCACCGAGGTTCCCGGGCTTCTACCGGCCTCGCATGAACACCAAACGACACGAAATCAACGTGGATGGGATCCTAACATCCCAGCGGTCAGTTAGAAACTAACTACGCCGCAAATGGTCGCTGTTTACCGGCCGACCCTAAAAACCACGAAAATCACGATTTAGGCAAAACAAGCCCAAACTCGGCCGTTTCCTTGCCGAACGTCGTGCAATGGCAGGGAAAACGAAGAGGACGAAGTAAGGATCAGTCACCCTACCTCCACCGAAGAAACCGTGCCCCGAAGGGACTAAACCACGCCGAAATCCACTCGCGAACCGATTTCAC
The DNA here is from genome assembly GCA_022559845.1 of Amorphophallus konjac. Taxonomy (NCBI): domain Eukaryota; kingdom Viridiplantae; phylum Streptophyta; class Magnoliopsida; order Alismatales; family Araceae; genus Amorphophallus; species Amorphophallus konjac. The sequence goes on along the minus strand of CM040119.1, from coordinate 110,745,584 downwards.
CGGCTTTGAATCCACCGTTCGGGATCGTGCTAGAATCGATCCAATCCTTGCTCCATCGCGCACCCAGCCAGCTCCATCACGTCCCCAACACGTGCCTCTAGGTCCTCCGTCTGCAGCCGGAGTCGAGGAGGCGAACGGGAGAGAAAATGGGAGAGAGAGAGGCGACGGCGGCGAATGAGAAGGAGGAGAGAGGAAAAGAAAAGAAAAAGAAAAGAAATTAAGAAATTTTCCTAATTTCTGAAAATTCCGAAAATGCACCGAAAATGCACAAATTCAGAAAAATTCACAAAAATAGTCGAAACGACCGGCTTGAAGAGTACATCGTCGCTGTAGCATCCACGAGTTTTAGAATTGACAAACAAACTCACCGTAGGGTTCCGTAACTAGTACGTGAGAAAAACCCACACGGCCCGTCAAACTCAACTCAGAAGCCACAAAAGCGAACCGAAACTCAACGAAACCAATCCAAAACAGATCTGAAAGATCCAACAGAGATCCAACAAGACCTGCAAAAGATCCAACGAGATCCAGGGCATTACATCCTCCCCTCCTTTAAGAAATTTCACCCTCGAAATTAAGGACTAACAAAGGAGAAGCAGGGAAGAACAACCCAACAATACAACCACGATAAACGACATAAATCTCGAGAAACACAGCTTAGAGGAATGTCGTCAGACCACAATTACAGGTACACGCTCTAGCTTCCAAGACAGCAAGTCCACAGCACGAGTATGGCACCAAAGTGAACACATCTGACACATCCGAAGCAAAGGCAACGTCACTTACGTCTCACTAGGAACGGAGACACGACTGCCACAACAACAGACAACCGAGAAACACAACGACAACACAGCAAGCAGCAGCTTACACAAGGAGACACAGTCCTCACAGCTGACAGCTCGCAACATCATCGGCTCCAGTGCCAAAGACAACAGGGAACACCTGGCACACAGGACACCAATGACAACAACAACACTGGACCACAAACACAATCAAGTCAGCACTCAGCCAGCTATCACATCTGATCGAGTCGCAAGCTAACTCCACCAGGAAAAGAGAGCACATCAGCCAACTAACAAGACAAGACCATGGTCCAAGGCAGAGACACAAAATCATAAAGAAACAGCGCTCACAAAAACAACACAACGGCCACCTACAGGATTCCGGCTCCGCACAACACACAGAACCCAGGAACACAACTGCAAGCAGGGTCACATCAAGGCACAGGAACAGCTGAGCACACGA